>SCDS01000476.1:0-35124 GCA_004149465.1 Drosophila nigromelanica
TTTAATGTTGATTTTTATACTAATTATGACTAACACAATCGATTAAAAACAAAAATTCGCAATTTTAAATTTTGAAAAAAAAAATTTTTTGAAAATGAATAAGGGGGGGGGTACATGATATTTTCACAAAAAAATGAAAAAAATTTTATTTTCAAAAATGCATATATTTTAAATGCAGAACTTATCTAGATGACAAAACATGACCAAAATGCCATCAAATATGAAAATCGGTTCAGTTTTGACAAAGTTATGGAAGTTTGAAATATGGGATCAGTGGATCTAAGATCTTTACTTGTCAAAATTTTTGTCAATTTTGGCATGATTTTTCACAAAAAATTTTACTCCCTCAGAAGCGGGTTTAATGTTGATTTTTATTCTTGTTCACGAAGTGAAAGAGTATATTGGTTTTGTGCAATGTCCGTCTGTCCGTCTGTCTGTCCGTATGAACGCAATTATTTTCGTCGCTATTGAAGCTAGGACTTGAAATATTGGATATATACTGAATCGCGTCAGATAAAGTGTTAATGATTTTGGCTGACGACCTCCCAAAAACATTGCCACCTTGGTATCCCGACCACGCCCACTGTAACGCCCCCCAGCGCCCCCGCCCTGCCGGAAATGCCTATATCTCCCACAGTTTTGAAGCTAGAGCTACCAAATTTGGAGGGTAGATAACTGGTCGCCTCCTTTAAAGATCCGCGACGACTCGACACCCCCACCTCCACTTTCACCCACCCCGAGCACAACACAAATTACACAATACAATATTATACGTGAACGAGTTTTTTTTTTTTTTGATAAAGATATACTTTAGTGGATTTGTTGAATTTCCTCTTTGTACAGCTTATACTTAGCAACAAAAAAACTCACTAGCCCTTTTCCGCATACCCTACACAGGCACATTTACTGCATGTTACTTTCTCGTCGCTCTTTTTTTCCATTCTTCTATGTGCGTCGCGTCAACTCATGTGGGCAGCGCAGCCGTGACGCCTTTGCTTAAGTACGCTGTTATCTGCTTTAACTGTTTATGCGTCTGCGTTAGACATTGTTCCTTTTTGTTCTTTTTGTTGATTGCCATTTGTTGTGTACGGTATTTTTCTTTGTGCTTTTTTGGTTTACGTTTTATACATATGTATGTTGCAGCGTCATTATTTTCATCATTAGTTGCCATCGTTTTAAGCGCAGTGAGTTTCGGTCGCACCGGAATCCTAAACACAACTGCCTTTGCGTCTTCCCTTTTTCTCGTGCCTCTCTACCGAACCACACTCGGCGACAGCTACAAACGCTGTCGCCCGCCAAAACGGGACTTTCCCAAACTACATAGTAAAACAGACACACAAACAGACAATTCTCACATACATTTCTAGCACACGCCGCCACGGCGCCAACATATTCAAACTACTTATGCTTCCACACAACATGTAACGCGACCAAAACTTATTTACACAACAAACTTGTTTCAATTTCACTTCAATTTTTTCACACTTGCGCTCTTTTCTCTGCTGTGCTAAGATGCAAAACTCACCTTCAACTTTCGCTCTTTACCACATAACGGCTTTATCGTCTGAGGGGAGTTTTGTACAGCTGATTAGCTCGCTATGCTTTCTAATGATGTTCTGATGGTTGGACTTACCATATGCTGAAAAATCTGGCACTATTCTCATTTCAATTGAAATTCCACAAGTGCCTAGGCTTAAATACTTTATTCACTTTTCACATTTATATCGAGTTGATTATGTTCTGGAGAATATGCTTATGGTCTGCTAAAATGTTCCTGTCCAATGATCCTCGCTTAGTTTAGACCCAGTGGGGTGTTGCTGTTGCTGTTGCTGCTGTCCGCTGAGCTGAGCGTTTCGGGCGTGGCCGCCTCCCTTGTCTGTAGACGCGAGATTTGCGGATCCCTGCGATCTTTCTCCTTGCGTTCGCGCTCGCGATCTTTGTCCTTATCTTTGTTGTGTTTATGCTTGTGCTTGTGCTTGTGTTTCTTCTTGTCCTTCTTCTTCTTCTTTTTGACACTGCCATCAGCTCTCAGCTTGCTCTCGTCGTAGCTGCTCTCGTAGCGCGTCGTCTCGCCCACATCGAGCACCGTCATCGAGTTGTCGTCCTCCGCATAGACCTCAGTTCGGATCCGTTTGGTCAGCTGATGGGATTCGCTTGCACCTTCGTCGGCCGGCAGAACATTCAGCTTGGTCTCGCTATCGTAGGCCTGCACTTCGACCGGCTCGTCCAGCACGGTGATCTCCTCACTTCGCTCCAGCTGGATGATCTCGTCGCCCACCTCGAAGGCTTCTGTGGCAGTGCGTTTGATGGTCACCATGGCAGGCTTATGCCTCTCCAGAGGTTCGCTCTCTGTGGGTTCTCTCTTGGGCTCGCTGCTCTTCTTGAAGGAGCCACTTGAAGCATTGCTGTCTTTCATCAAGTCCTTGTAGAAGTTCTGATTCTCGCTCGCCTGCAGGCAATTCGGCCGCTTGCTGCCGTAGAGCGCATAGTAGAGATCGACGATGTCGCAACGCAGCTTCGTGTCGTAGGCCAACGTGTTGATGCTCAGCCAGAGGCGCTCCAGCAGATTGGGTTTGTCCAGGCGGCTGCGGTTCTCGCGCGTAAACGGCGGATTGTCAATGAGCAGCTGGGCGAGAGCATGTCGAGCAGCTGGATCAGGATCAGTTTCCAGTAGCGTTATCAAATGCTCCAAATCCTCGCTGCGTCCATCCACTTTCACAAAGTCCACCAGACACTCCATGGCCGCAATGCGCAAGTCCAGGAAGATGCCATATTCCGCATAGCTGCGATAAATGTGCGGCAGCGATGGCAGATGGCCAAACTTTTGCAGCTTGCGTATGACCTTTAGGCAGGACACGGACACCATGTACTTGTACGAGGGCAAATGCTTCTCCATGTTCAGCAGGCGCGTCACCTCATCCAGAACCAATCTGTAAACGCAGCCAGAAAAATTTGGATCAGTACACGAGACATCGATATTTACTCCATTTATGATTACTTGGCATCTGTGGAGAGGCTGTCCGTGGTGATTTGTGTGCCGTGCATGGCCACAGATACGACTGGCGTTAGGGTCTCTCCCAGGGCCTCCACCAGAGCAGCTCTATAGTAGGCGTCCGTATAATGATTACGTGAATTCTCATTGTACTTGAAGAGATCGAACAGAAAACGCATCACCTCCGGCGGACAGATGCCGTGCGAGGTGCGCAAACCTATAAAGAAGATTTATGTAAAGGAACTAGGCAGAAATAATGGGATCCACTCACCCGCCATGGCCACGGGAATGGCCTTTTGCAGGAAGTACAATTGAAAATTGGAAAAGTTATTTAGCTTAATGATGTGCGGCGCGCTGAAGGAGCCAAAGAATTTACGAAAGATGTTCAGCATGGCAGGCGGACCGCTCCACGAGGCCACCATTTGATTGGCCACCTTGGTAAGGCTGTGCGCCGCCTGACAGCGCACCTTATAGAAACACGATTCGCTCTCGATGGTGTCCGTTAAAGCCAATCGGGTGCTGTTCGTGGGATACTTCTGCAGCGCCTGTATGGCCTGAAACTGGGCAGTGACATCTCGCTCGTGTCGCAGCTGGTATTGCCACTGGAAGTCCGGCTGTTCAATGATCAAATCCCGCAACAAAATCATCTCCGGATCCAGGCGTATCCAAAGCACAGGTGAGTCGCTTTAAATTAAGAGAGATAGATAGAATAATTCGGCTCAATCAATTGTGGCTTAAACATACTCCATGGCTGATAGGTCCATGTCCACCTCCTCGCCGGTGCACAATGGGATCTTCTTCTTCTTGTTGCGCCTGCTCTTCGAATGGCAGGTGATGTCCGCCTTGACCAGCGTGTTCTCAATCTGCAGCGTGTGCTTGAAGGTGCCATCCAGCTCCTGCAGCTGCACCAGCAAAGGACCATTGTATTTGCGCACGCCGCGCTGATTGACAAAGTCCTGCCGTATCTCCAGTTCGATGGTGTTGCGCTTGCGATTGAACACGGAGGTGAGTGAGAACTTGGCGTGTCCGCCCGTGCGCACCCATTGATCCATAAAGACGGACATGTCCTTGCCGGTGACCGTGAAAATTGCCTTGATAAAGATGTTCGTCGAGATGAGCAGCTGCGACCAGAGGCCGGCGCCAATTTTCGTAGCTGCCGCATTTGTGGCCAGCGCCAGCTGCTTGTTGAACACCTGTATGAGCAGCTCCTGGCCAATACGATGCTCCAGCATGCGTATGACCAGATGGGCCTTGCGACGCATCGCCTCCACATATTTGGGCGACACCGTGTGCAGACTCTTGATGGGAAAATAGTGCACAATCTCCTGCTGTTTGCTGGCCGCAGCCGCAGGATTCGTGCTGGACACGGGCAGCGGCGCCGGCGGCTGGCTACAGTCGAGTATGATGCCACCGTACTGCTCCTCGTACTTGACCACACGCGCCAGCTCCGTTTGCACCCATTCGCGGTACTCGTTGTTGCCGAAGCACTTGCGGGAGTAGAGTCCGCACAGGTACTCGGCGATGCCCTTCGCCAGCCACGTGTCCGACCAGTGGTGCGAGGTGATGAAGCAGCCGAAGAACTGCTCGGCCACAGCGCGAGACATGAAGGTTCTTGAGATATACGTTTGGTCAATGATCGCTATCGAGTGCAGCAGATTAACGGAGGCTATCGTCATGGTGGCGTACGCGCTGATGTCCGTGTCCAGTTCGTCTACAAACACCTGTTTGTAGCAGGAGAAGGGATATCGTGTGGAGAGCGTCTCCTCGAAGAACTCAAAGGCCTCGTGCAGATATCGCACCGTATTCTTTAGCAACGGCAGCATTCCGGGCAGGCAGAAGTGCGTCACCTCGTGCATATGCGGGTCCACGTAAATTTCGAACGGACCGACGGCCAGCGCAATGTTGGGCGCACACACGGGCGTCGAGACCGTGTAGTGAAACGTTTTCTTTCGCAAATCCGGCGTCATGATGACCTCAACCAGTTCACCGCACGATACGGCCGTCAGATTCTTGTCCACCGTGAATTCCAGTCGCCAGGTGCACGGATCAGCGAAGCTATCAACGCAGGGAAACCACAGTCGCGTCGAGTTCTCATAGCAATTCGTGTACATATGGGCACAGTTCAGCTGGGCGGTTTCATCGTCCGACGATGTCGGCGGCAGGACAAAGTGCATGCCACTCTTGGGATTCTCGGCAGAGAATTCGATACGTATGCGCAGGCCGCGACCCTCCTGTATCAGGGAGTAGCCCTCCGGCGGCACCTGTATAAGCAGCTCGCCATTGTTCACATCCGGATCCGTGATTTGTGCCGCCGCCAAGTGATGCTTCGAGAAGACGTCCAGCGAGCGGCTAAATGCAATTTGTACAGTATGTGTGAGAAGCGCTTTCGATGTGCTGGTTTCTAGGCGTACTAACCTCTTGGGCTCCTTGTGGCATATGTCCTGAAACGGATCGAAATATACGAACTCCGCGTGGCAAACGTCGTTGAGGATCACACTGTAAATGCGCAGCTGCTTGGCATTCAGGCGGATCAGCCGTAAACTCTCATTGTTGGGCACTATGGTCAGCTCCACCATGCCCTGCAAATCAATTTAACATATATCTGTACACTATGACTATATTGTAGAATCTTACAATTATGCTGCGACGCTCGAAACTAATTCCGGTGAGGCTCACAACCTGATGCGCCGTGCTTTAGTCAGAAGGAGAGAGAGGGAGAGAGTGGGGGAAAAGAAAACAATAATTGATGAACAGTCAACAACAACTAGGAAATACTTATAATTTAAATGGACGCAGTGGTGCCTCGGGCACCTCAGGTTGTGTGTCCATTGCTTTTTATCGTTTAGTTTGCACACTTTTTCAACGGTTCATATATTATTATCAATATCACCGCATTGTTTATTTTTTCACATTGCTTCTTCTTCTTGTGCTTGCCGCATTGGCTAAAAATGCCAGCAAAATAATACCAAACGCAAAACAATGGCAACCCTATATCGCGCTATACAACATTTAACACTGATGCTGCGTAACTTTGTAACGATAGATAAAAAATAGATAAAATATAGATAAAATAAATTTGTTTTCATTAACCATACGTCGTTTTAAATATTACATTAAGAGAAATAATTGAATAAGATCAATAAATAGCGCCACAGCAGAGCTAAAAGCGCAGTTTAATCTATGGCTTTGTATAATTTACAACGCATAAAAACTCGAGTATATACGTAAGGGTTAAGAGGTGAATCATCTGTTCGTATGAAAGTTAAATTTGGATATTTCTCCCATTTAAAACGAATCTTACTCGCAGTCGAGTCAGCAGTTTTCTAGCAACTGCATCGCGTTGTCCTCCTCTATCCGAATTGTTTATAATTTCAAGTGCTACGCAAATCGATTAAAACAAGGAATAAAAATCAAATTACAAACGTAAAACTCAACGCGCAGCAATATCAAAATGTACGGCATTGATAATTATCCAAAAAATTATCATGCGAGTGGCATTGGGCTTGTCAATCTGGCGGCCCTCGGCTACAGCAAGAATGAAGTCAGCGACGGTGCGCAGGCCAAACCCAAATCGGGGCTATACCCCTCGCTGCCCTACCCCTCATCGGAGGCCGTGGGCGGCATGCCATATGTGGTAAAGCAGACGGTTCAGGCACAGAACGCCTCGTACCACGGCGGCAGCATGGGCATGGGCATGCCACAGTCGGGGGCAACGCCATATCCCAGCTCTGGGATTTATCCCAATTTGCCAGCTATGCCGTTGCCCTATCCGTCAACGCCTCTGGCGCCAATACCAGGTGCGTCACCCTATCCGGGTGCATCGCCCTATCCGGGTGCATCACCCTATCCCAGTGCAACACCCTATCCGAGTGCGGCGCCGTACCCCAGTGCAATGCCATCGTTACCCTATCCCTCGGCGGGCGGAATGCCGGGTATGCCAGGGATGCCGATGCCCTATGCGCCATTGCCGACTAGTCCAGCACCGCAATCCATCTACCCGTCGATGCCTACGCCATCGGCGCCGCCCAGCGCCGAGGAGGAGCCCTCCGTGGGCATACAGGAGTTGCAGTTCACCAGTGTCAAAGTGCCCGAGAATCAGAATATGTTCTGGATGGGTCGCAAGGCGACCACCACGCGCCAGAAGAGCAGCCAGGGCGAGGACTTTGCCACGCTGCGCGAATCCTGCGTGAGCAACGGCGCCCTCTTCGAGGATCCCGACTTTCCGGCCACCGATGCCTCGCTGATGTTTTCGCGCCGTCCGGATCGCTACATCGAGTGGCTGCGTCCCAGCGACATCGTCGACGATCCTCAGTTCTTTGTCGAGGGCTATTCCCGGTTCGATGTGCAGCAGGGCGAGCTGGGCGATTGCTGGTTGTTGGCCGCGGCGGCGAATCTGACGCAGGACTCGAAGCTGTTCTTCCGCGTGATACCGCCGGATCAGGATTTCCAGGAGAACTATGCGGGCATATTCCACTTCAAGTTCTGGCAATACGGCAAGTGGGTGGAGGTCGTCATCGACGATCGCCTGCCCACCGTCCATGGGGAGCTCATCTACATGCACTCCACGGAGAAGAACGAGTTCTGGAGCGCGCTGCTGGAGAAGGCGTACGCCAAGCTACACGGATCCTACGAGGCACTCAAAGGTACGCTAAAAGTTGATATCTTTTAAAGGGCATTTCTAACCAGATTCTTTCTTGTTTCCACAGGTGGCACCACATGCGAGGCTATGGAGGACTTTACTGGCGGCGTGACCGAGTGGTACGACATCAAGGATGCCCCTCCCAATCTGTTCAGCATTATGACCAAGGCGGCGCAGCGTTGCTCGATGATGGGCTGCTCCCTGGAGCCGGATCCGCATGTGCGGGAGGCTGAAACGCGCGAGGGTCTGATACGCGGACACGCCTACTCCATCACCAAGGTGTGTCTCTTGGACATATCGACGCCCAACCGTCAGGGCAAGCTGCCCATGATACGCATGCGCAATCCGTGGGGCAACGACGCCGAGTGGAGCGGACCCTGGAGCGACAGCTCGCCGGAGTGGCGCTTCATACCGGAGCAGCAGAAGGAGGAGATTGGCTTGAATTTCGATCGGGATGGTGAATTCTGGATGTCCTTCCAGGATTTCCTCAATCACTTCGATCGCGTCGAGATCTGCAATCTGTCGCCGGATTCGCTGACCGAGGAGCAGCAGCAGAATTCGCGTCGCAAGTGGGAGATGTCCATGTTCGAGGGCGAGTGGTCATCGGGAGTGACGGCGGGCGGTTGCCGTAACTTTTTGGAGACGTTCTGGCACAATCCGCAGTACATCATTTCGCTGGAGGATCCCGACGAGGAGGACGACGATGGCAAGTGCACGGTGATCGTGGCCCTGATGCAGAAGAATCGGCGCAGCAAGCGCAACGTGGGCATCGATTGCCTAACCATCGGCTTTGCCATTTACCATCTCACGGATCGGGACATGCAGGTGAAGCCGCAGGGTCTCAACTTCTTCAAGTATCGCGCGTCGGTGGCGCGTTCGCCGCACTTCATCAATACGCGAGAGGTTTGTGCGCGCTTCAAGCTGCCGCCCGGGCACTATTTGATAGTGCCCTCGACCTTTGACCCGAACGAGGAGGGCGAGTTCATCATACGCGTCTTCTCCGAGACCATGAACAACATGGAGGAGAACGATGACGAGGTGGGCTTCGGCGAGACGGATGACCGCATTGCGCCCGCACTGCCGCCTCCAACGCCCAAGGAGGAGGACGATCCGCAGCGCATTGCCCTGAAGCGGCTCTTCGACAGCGTTGCCGGCAGCGACGAGGAGGTGGACTGGCAGGAACTGAAGCGCATCCTGGACCACTCGATGCGCGATGTGATGGTGGGCAGTGAAGGCTTCTCCAAGGATGCGGTACGCTCCATGGTCGCCATGTTGGACAAGGATCGCTCCGGCCAACTGGGCTTCGATGAGTTCGAAGCGCTGCTCACCGACATCGCCAAATGGCGGGCCGTCTTCAAGCTGTACGACACACGACGCTCGGGCAGCATCGATGGCTTCCATCTGCGCGGCGCCCTCAACTCGGCGGGCTATCATCTGAACAATCGGCTGCTCAATGCGCTCGCCCATCGCTATGGCTCCCGTGAGGGTAAAGTGCCCTTCGATGATTTCCTCATGTGCGCCATCAAGGTGAAGACGTTCATTGAGATGTTCCGGGAACGGGACACAGATAATTCCGATACGGCATTCTTCAATCTGGACGATTGGCTGGAGCGCACAATTTACTCATAAGATGGAGTCATCCAATGAATATAAACAGTCCAATCGCAACTAATCCTAAGTGCCACGTTTACTTATCCATCCACGTCTATATACGAGATGATGCACAGCTGAAGCCATGACGAGTCAACATGGTGCACCTTATCACATAACAATCGGTACAGTAAAGCCACAACTAAACGGAAATAAAAAACTCGTGTGTACATTTATTAAATTGACCTTCAAGCGCTCGACGATCAACGATATGAGAAATGAAAGAGAACGAAAAAGGCAAAAATAAAAACCAGAAAATCAACAGAACTTGCCGGTTGTGTGATACTAAACTAGCCAGCATATATATATATGTATATATATAAATACACACATATATATATATTAATCGCGTGCGGGTAGTTGTATCTATGACTAATGGCTAAGTTGAACTCATATTTATATTTTATATATACACACATTCTATGCTTTTGACAATAGCCAAAAAGCCGCCAGTACAAAATGATATGTGCATTATATAGTAAACTGAAGATACGAATATCCGCTAGCTTAAAGCTCCCCTTATATCAATACATATGCAATTGTTTTTTAATCTTTATAAACGTTTGCAATCTAAATATTAAATATTTGTTCAGGTGCTGAACTTTTCCCCCCCATTAAATCGGAACAAAATTACAGCTGCATCTGAAGCGACAGCTATTCGATGAGTGTAGAAAAAATAAATGTATACAAAATATAGTTTTACATTAAAATACTCACTAGCTGGCATTAAACCAGTTTCGTTTTCAAATATGCCCTTTTATTATGTGTAATTGTTACTTGTATTAAATGTATGAAATTTTGATGCATATATGTATGTATGTATATTTATTTGACTACGACTATGTCGGTGCCACCAGTGGGTGGACCGGCGGCCACCAAAGTTTCCTTGAATGTTTCGTAGTTGAGATTCGATTCCTGGCACAGCATCTGCAGCACCTCCAGAAAGTCCTCATACTCCAGACGCCACTTTCTGCAAAAAAACAAAAAAAAAAATGAAAGGGAGGAAATACCAAAATGCTGCATCATCTATTTAATTTGGAGGTGATAAGTTGTAGTGGTTATTTACTTGTAGCGCATGTAGATGAGGCCAGTTTGGGTGCGCGTGATGGGCGTCGGCATCATTTTGGCCTGTTCCAGCCAGTTGTCCAGCTGCGACAGCAGAATGCTGTGGTAAACCTCGGTGTCCATCTCGCCGGCCCCCAACTGGAATTGAGGCACAGATATTTAGTTGTACCCACAGCTAATTACAGGGTATTTTACGACCTTCAGATTGCTATATAGATTAAAGAGCGTATCTAGCGTGTGCTTTTTGGGTTTATCTTCATCATCCATGGCGAGTGCGAGATAACTATATTATATATAGCTGAATATCTATATCAGTGTATACAATTGTGCAATTTCCGGGCGCTTTCAGACAGTAAATAAAAAGCAAATATTTAAGCAAAGTACGTTCAATCAAATGTATTTGGGATGAATTTTCTAATTGTTTTTTTGTTTTCTGTGTTGACAAACAAAGCGCCAGGCAACTGAGTGTGCGAGTGTGTGTGTGTGTGTGTGGGTGTGTGCGAGTATGTGTGTAAAGTGCGAGCAGATGTGTGTATAAAATATATATATAAAATATATACACTTCCATGTATCTATAAGATACGTGTATACAATATATGCATGTGATGTACTACAAATATACATCAAATATATAAGTACATACATATGAGTCTATGAGGTATGCGTACTGATATATAAATAAAGTGTCTATGATGTATGTGCGTGATGTATGTCTATGTAACATAGATGCATGTCTATGATGTATGTATAATATGAATATGTGAATGTGATGAATGAGTAAATGATGAACAATATTTAGTGATGAAATGTGACTGTGACGTACATATGCATCTGTGATGTATGTATTTATGATGTATGTCTGTATACTATGTACTATGTATACTATGTATATATGCTGTGTGAATCTGATGTACATATGTGACTAGGTTGTATGTATATATGATGTACACTCTGTGCCCCTGATGTGCTCACATATAACATTCAGCTATATATAGATCCATGATGTATGTGTGTGTGTGTGTGTGTGTGTGTGTGTTGCCAGGTGTTTCTATTGCCACTTGACGCTTTCCATAGTTTATTTTTCTGTCATGGCCGTGTCGCCACTCGCTGCATATTGGGCGTTGAACTTCTCGAGCAGACGCTGCACGTAGCTGACCAGCTTGGGCAGGTTCTGTTTGCTAGAAATGTCGCAGATGCGATACGGCGGCACAATTGCCACCTGCTGCAGCACCAGGATCTTGTCCACCTGCCAGGCCAGCTCGGTGCTGCCAAAGTGCTTCGAGAGCAAGTTGAACAGTTGCCTGCCACGTGGCGTTGCATGCTCGTTGCGGCTGCGCAGCAGATTCGCGCGCTGCTCCACAGACTGCTGCAAGCGCTGTTCCAACTGAAAGCGAAATTAATTAATTTTGAAACGGCTAAAATGCGATATTCAATATGTAATTTGTTACGCGCTGCAGATTGATGCGGGCTGGCGGCTCGTTGAGGGTATCCGGCGTTTTAGCCTCGCGTATGATTTTCAGATTCTTGCAAAAGTCCAAATTGACAATGCTCTGATTGCAGCACTTTTTCCCCTTGCTGTCCCTGCCTTGGCAGCTCAATATTAGCATTTTGACGCTGTGCTCGTAGGTGATAACCTCGCCGGTGATGTGGTCCCCAAAGCAGGTCTCCACGTGCAGTTGGGTGCCAATGGGGAAAGGATTGAGCGACATCTTCTGCTGCGGCTGGCGATGACTCGATGAAAAAGAATTTGCCTTTGACAGCGGTCTGTGCTGGAAGTGTGTGACGTAACAGTGCTGCCAAGTGTTGCCAAATTATCTAGTTAGTTGTGCGATCTCGCTCTAACAGTGGCACATCTAAATTAAATGTCCCTTTTGACAACAGAATTTCCCTTCAGCTTTAAGCTGTGCAATTTCCCAACCAAGAAAACATGTATTTTTTTTGGTTTTTTTATTTCATTTTATTTACAGTGTATGTGTATGTATGCTAAATATATAACTAAATATAAATGTTGTTGTATATATATATATATTTCAAAAGTAAACCTTTCCTTTTTTTATATACTTTTACGATATTATTTAACCGTTTTTTGCTATTTAAATTGTTGTTGGATGAGCGTTGGTTTTCTTTATTAGATTTTATAATTGTTGTTCTTCAAGACATAATATTTAGTTAATTGTATGTGTATATACGTATGTACCTTCATTAGCACTATTAGCTATACTTTTACGATTATATCTAACGCCCCAAAATTATAAAAAAAAACATGCGTTTTTTCCGCCCGCGATTATTGAGAAAAGTGCAAATTAAATTCTTCGTACATGGAGAAAGCAATCTAAAATCAATCAATTCTAAGCGCATTATTTATCAAGAATAAATATCAAAAAATATGAAACGAGCACGTACAGAGAACATATTTATACAATTCAAGAACACAAACGTATAAAAGTAAATTATAATATATGTATAGATATATATTTTTAATATGAAAAATGGCGCTTAGTTATTTATAAAAATTTGCTTTAATATACTATAAATATGGTGCAGCTACGTCGATCTGTCTACTGTCTGCTCCGTCCGTCTGTCTGCCTGTCACTTGGTCTAATAAACTGCTTTTAGTTTCCCTTTTAGCACGTTTTTTTAATGTATTCGTTTTAAGCATTTGCTTTTGTTTCTCATTTGTTGATTTGTTTACGTTTTCTGCTCTTGCGGTATTACGAAATATTTTGCTTCATTAAGAATATATAGTTGACGTGTTTTTTTGTTTTCTTTTTCTGTATCTTATTTTCTTTATCTGTTTAATTTGTAATTAGGTTTAATGCGCTCGGCTTAAAGTCTTAATTATGCTTTTAGAAATCACTTTAAATGGGGAGTTAGTTGTTGACGATTTTGCTAAGTTTAATATTAATTCAACACGAATAACTCTTTTAAGATGCGCGACAAAACTACGCTTTCTGTTTTTGCTGTTGCTTCCGTTTTTTTTTTTGTTGCAGCTGGCGGTTTTTAATATGAAAAAGTGCTGAATTGCTTGAAAAATGTTTGCCCTTTTGTTCTGTTCCATTTGTGGTTGCTTTATGATTTTTTTTGGGGGATTTTGTTTTTAATATCAAAAGGAATGATATATATGCATAATATATATATATATGTAAATATATATATTTATAAAAATAAAACAATGCACTTCCATATTAACCAACGCGCCGCGAATCTTACATGGGTCCATCGATCGCGCTCACTTTAAGCCGGAAATAGTAAACGGAACGCGCCAACATGCTGAACGCAATGAAGAACAATGCAATATAGAGAATATACATGCCACCATGAGACTGTTCAAATAGAGATTATTCGATTAATTAGCTGTTAACTTGTTGATACTATTGCTTGATACTTACCGCTGCGAATGAGATTGTGCCCACGGTCAGGCCAATGCTGCCAATCAAGAAAAGAGCAGCAAGAATGGCAAACAGAACGCTGCGACTGTTAGCGAAACGGGAACCCACCGAGGAGACTTTCCTGCAGTGTGGACAGCGAGCCAGTGCGTTGTGAAAGGTGTTAAACTGTGGAAAAGAGTAAAGCTGATGTTAGAATTGAAATTTAACAAAGGTACCCTTTAATTCCAACTTAACAGAACATTATGCTTTCAACAGATGGGAAGACGTTTAATATTTCTATATAAATGACTGCCAATCGAGTAGCCTCAACTGATTCCTCTTACCAAAAATGTGTCCGAGCAGTGGCCACAAGTGACGCGGCACATGCCCGGCATGGTGGGCACAGGCGGTGTCACTGGACTGGGAGCCAGATTGATAATACGCTTGCAATTGGGACGTGGACAAGCGATGCGCTGCGAGGAGCTCTTGCAGATTAACAGACAATTGCAAGGGCAGCGCACGTACTTCTTGCCGGGTGGTGCATTCCTTATGGGCTGCAATTACAAGACAAGAAATTATAGTTTTGCCATATGAAAGGAACCGCTGTGCGAGCTACTCACAGTTGCCTCGTTACAGTGGGTGCACTTGACCACGTGCTGCTCCCGCTTTGTGGTTATGTCAATCATGTTTTGACACACGCGACAGGTGACCATCGGCACGCCGCCGGTGCCGCTGCTCTGATAAGGCGGTGGCAGCTCATCGGGGCCAATAAATGGCACCGACTGTGCATTGCTGCCTGAAAATACCAAAGAAAAATAAGAAAATATCAGTTACAATCAGGGAAAAGTGGTTGACGGTCGACCTTTGGTGTAGAACAAATACATCTTGCTGCAGTTGCAACTGCTGTTGCACTGCACAAGCTGCTGCGGCCGAGATCGAACTGCATGAATGCGGCTGTTTGAGAGCGACTGATACCGTTTGTGGGCGTGTCAGCTCGGCAGATAAAAGCCAGTGGGTCAATGTTTAGGCGCATGGAAATGCTGCCGTAAGTAAGCAACGCGAAACCGGCATTTGTGCCATATTAAAACATCTCGTTGCGGTTTCAAACAAGTTCGCACTTTGTGTGCCCAAGTTGTTGGGGGCGTCAACTATAAATAGCTCACAGCCTTGGCATGAAAGGGTGTACACTGATCAGGTTCTGGGCAGCAACAAAAGCGCTGCGACAGACCGCATAAGGGGCACGCACAACGTTGTCTTTGCCCGACGATAATGGCAAAAAAAAATTATAAACAGCTGCATGACTCATAAAATGCCTTTTGCCTGCTGCCTACCATCGTATCGCCATCGCTGCTGTAATTGCTGATTGAACAGCTGAACAGACGACGCTAACAGCTTTGCTGTGATATGAAAGCATAAACAAAACGTAGACCAATGTTCAACTTTAGCTGCATAGCCGAAGATTGTATACCCTTTAATATCGGTCGGTAGTACTAACTAAAAGATTCTCTAAGATACAGCTACTTTTGAAAGCCTCACCTTACTGTTTTACATACCAAAATGTATGAATCAATAAAATGATAAGCGATAATTAATATAAATTTATCACCTGTTGCAAACGTTATCACATAGTTACAACTGCCGCCAAAATAGTAGAAACAATGCAATTAGATGCGAATTCAACTGCGATTCGGCATCAAGTTACGAACTTTCTGCGAATGTCGCGCGAACGGGTGGAGAGAGAGGCGTGGCAATGGAGCCCACGCCTCATGCGCTTACGATATCAATGACTCAGTCAGGGGGAAGTGTGAAAAGCTAAGCGGAAAATGCAAAGACCTAGTCGCAGCCGTTGCAGCAACAAGAAACTGGAAATCACAGTGGCTGCTAAGTAGAGCGCACACTTGTTGGGTTTCCAACTGGAGACAAATCGAGGCCCACATAGATCCATTAGAGCGCACGCATGCGGGCGGTTGGGTGAGTGTGCTGATTGGCCGTACAGGGTGTTGCGGCGGGTTGAACGCACTTATCTTAGTCGAGGGTGAGGGTTAACATTACTTACCATCTTCGGTATTGGCCACAGCGCTGCTGCCAGGATTTTCGGTGCCCTCGGCTGGGAACGATGTGTACGAGGCCGAGGTTGGCTCGTCTTTGTTGATCAAGCTTTGTCTCTCGGGATCAGCCATATCGGCGCTTTTTCTCTTTGCACAAAAGCAACTCCCGTTAGTAATGCACCCAAATTGCAGTTGTCGCTGTTGTTGTTGTTGCTGCTGCTTGTTGTAAACCGCAACGCAAATGCTTCAACTGCAAATAAGCAAAAGAAAACAAAATAACAAATGGCACATTAATATGCCCTATAAGCATATTTTTAGTTGATCAAGAGTAGCTCGCGATTTCTTTGTTTGATACTTTTTCATGTTTTTTCCTACATTGTTTTTTCGTTTTTCTTTTTTACTTTTTGCTGTTGAATCCTCCCTTTTCGGCATGCGCCGCAATAATCAATTTTATAGCCGTTTTGAACAGCACGGCTTCATAAATCCACCATAAAGCTTGAATATTTATTACTTGCCAAGTTTATGTATACTATAGTGCTAATTGTTTAATGTTTGTATGTGTTTTTGTGCTGTATTTTACCTTATTTTGTTGAAATTGCACTGCTGCTGCCGTCGACGCACATTTGAGTCAGTTGGTAACACTGTTTTCCTTTACCTGGTCAGACTGAGCACATTGAATTGTGCAGCCATGCAGTGGGACGTGCGGCCCTGGCACAGAGTTGTCGCTTTCGGCCAGCTGATTTGCGTGTTTACCATTCGGATATTAAAAGCGGTCAAACATTGAAATGTCTCAAAATAATTCAAAAGTACTATTCATAAAAGATGCTCAAGACAGTTCTTCAAAAGGTAATGACGGCCATGACAGCTCCAGTGATTCAGAAACAGAAATGATAAATCTAAGCCTGCGACGTAAATCCGGCCACCGCCAGTTCACACAGAGTTTTTCATTTAACCCATTGCCAATGCGGATTGTCGGCGAGGGGCAGGCGGAGCCCTTTACTGCTAGTCCGAGTTCAGTGCGTGAAATAACTTTAAACGCCCCGCAAACTATAGACGACAGTTCGGACATTGATGTGGATACTGATTATCATATTTCCAATGACAGCAGCAGCGAAGGTAACACAAGAAGATCCATTGTGTTTACCGGCCGATCATTGGCAAAGTCGGATTTCCACGTCAAAAAAACGATACGCAGACGTAAAACTCGAAGGAAGTTAGTGCGTTATAAAACAATGTAGAATAATCATCATATATATATAAGGAATAAACATTCCATTTAAATTTAACTGCAACAAAAAGTATCGACTGCATGTTCACAGGGTTGCTTGCGACGCGTACTTTCCAGCACTGCGCCAGGGCTACAGGTTGGTTTGTGCATTTTGGAGTAGTGGTAAATTTTTACAGGCATAACTATTTATATGCGGTTTTTATGTAAATAAACCAAAGGAAACGTAGTCAAATAATTCGTAAAGTGTAAGTAATGCATGCTAACTAGCATAACATGTGTTGTAAGGCCAATTGCCAGCCGAACGATGGTAAAACAAGCGTGTGAAAATGTGCGATGATTTCATTTTGTGGTGGTGCGCGTTGTTGTATTGGAAACTTCGTCGTATCTTTGGCTGACGCTCTTGTTGCTGTTGTTGTTGTTGGAAACGCAGAGCCAAAGTGGCGGCGACGTCAGCGACGCACACAAATGTTTATTTAGCAGGCTGATGTAGGGCGACATAGACAAAAACAACAAAAGAAATGAGAGGAAGAAGCAGACAAAGAACAACAACAACAATGCTGAGAACACCTGTTTCTAATTGATTTTTCACATTTTCAGCAACGCTTTCAGATTCACTGACTGAACAGCAACTTAACAACTGTGTTTTGGCATTTTAATTAGAAATTTGGAAGTGTAGTGCCACAAAACAATTATAAACAACAGACCAACTCAACGAACTTGTTTAGAATAGAAGGATAGAAATTAAAAAATCAACAAACAAGCAACGAACGAACGAACACTTCTAATCCAGTTTGACCACCGACTAGTGAACAACACATAAATCAGAAAACATGGAGGCCCCACCAATGTTTAACAGTGTCGAAGATGAGTGCAGATACTGGAAAGAGCGCTCAAAACAGTACCACAAAGAGTAAGTGCAGAGCGAGGGATAAAGATCCATTAGCTAATACAATTCGTTTGTCCTTTGCAGGTGGACAGATGTAAAACAGGAGTACGATGAATATGTTGAACAGTCGAGAGAAATGGAGGCCGAAATGGACGCCACTCTGGAGCAAAAACAGAGTATAATCAAAGATCTCAGAGCCAAGCTTAATATGCTAGAAAAGGAAAATGATTCACTCAAGGTGCGTCTTACTAAAGAGACCATAACTGAATTTTAGCAATAAAATATTGTTTTCTTTGCAGCTCAAGCTGGACTCACATGGCATTGAAATGTCAAATCTGGATAAACAGCTGGAGACGGTGAAAAAAGAGCGTGACTCCATGAAGGAATACCTGCGACAGTTGGAGCAGAAAAACGATGATCTGGAGCGCGCGCATCGTATACTAAATGAGAGCATAGTAGACTTTGAGAAAATGTTGGACAAAGCCTATGAAAAAAATGCACTCCTCGAAATGGAGGTGGACGAGAAGGAAATGCTGCAGGAGAAGCTCCAGCGGCTAATGGACGAGACCCGCGGTAAATGGAGCATTCAAATTTAGTCTAAAATTGTGTTTCACTTGACTCCTTTTGCAGATCTCAAGCAGGAGCTTAATGTGAAGTCGCGTTATACGCCAGCGAATGGCACAACAGCATCTGCCGGCAACAGCTCGATGAATTCCTCAGCATCGCTGCCCAATGGCATTGTGGCCAACGGTGATATACTGCTGCAACATGACAATGCCGCCACAAAAGCGACTAGCATGAGCGTCAATGCGCTCAATGGCAGTTTAGCTAATAAAAACGAATATAATCAACAGCAACATTCGCTTAAAAGTAAGATACTCAATTCGTTGAAGCAAACCAAACGAGCACTCAAACTATCCAAATCATGTCGTCATTCCAAGCAAACCAATTGTATTTAGTTTAATTTAGCTACACAATCACAACACACTGCGTTTCCACACAAAGAAATGGCTCATTTTGTTAAATGTATATTTAAGTTTTCTTAAAAATTTTTATTTTTGTATTTGTATGCACAAAATTATTAAATGTAAGCTAAATTTTTACATTTGCAAACATTTCTCGTAGGCAATGCTTTCGTGTGTGTGTGTTTGTGTTTGTATCTGTTTTGTATCTGTATATTATTGTTAAACATTCTGTAACTAACCGTCATTTTGTCATGTTAACTAATTGTTCTTAGACCTAGTCTACTCATATAACTAACCAGGCTGTGTTGTGTGCTTCCTTTACAGATCCCGAGAACCTTATCAATGGCAATGCTATGAATGCCAGCTCCCGCACCACGGCGCTCAACATTGTGGCCGACATGTTAAGAAAACTGAACGTAAGTCCCTTCGAAAATAAAAAAACCAAAAACAATCCAAGCATGGTACCGCAAACGCTTTCTTCTAATTATATCCTTCCCATCTATCTATCAATGTTATTTATGGTTATGTTGTGTCTGCTTTTTGTTCAATACTTTCTTCATATATGTTTTTAGTGGGACAAGGCCTTGTTATGTCCTGAATGTCAAAAGTTTCGTTGCATCTGCGAACGTTCCCCGCTGTCGCCGGTCAGCGATTCTAGTCTCTTTCGCCGCGCTTTTGGTAGCGCCAGCGGCAGCGGCACTCTGACAACGCCCAGCAGCGATGGCGGCTGGACAGACTGCAATGCTGCACAGCGTCGCAGCAGTTTGAGTAGCCTGCAGTTTAACACAAACATTTTTAAGCGTTTCGCGGAACGCATGCGCAGCATACAGGACTCTGAGCCTGTGCCAGGGCCGCCAGCTCTGTGACACATAAATATGCTAACAACAACATTTGTAATTGCTTTTGGCTATTGTTTTGTGTTTTTGTTCGGCGCTTGCATTTATTAATTGCATTCGTTAATAAACAACATTTTTATTTTGTAACTTAATCCATGTTTGTTTTCGTTTGTTGCTGTTGTCCGTCATCTGTTTTGCTGCTGCCTAATACATTTCTGATCACTTTTATTGTTGCATTGCAGGCCATGGAGACAAAGCTGAAGACATACCGCGAACATGCGCCACCGATGCAGCCACGTCAATGACCAGCGGCAGCATTGGGATTGCATCAGACGCCACTATTGACTGGGCACGTTGGGCGGCTAACTTTGGAGGCGGAGTAGCAGGTGGCCGCCACATGTGGCAGTTACACAGTTGCAGTTGCTGTTACAGTTGCACTTGCCGTTTGTTTAGTTTTATGTTATAGTTACAGTTTTGCGCTTCTGCCCGTTTATTTATTTCATTGAAATGACTTGTAAAAATTATCTATAAATAACTATTATAAATAACACACATTTACATAGTATGTTGACGCCTGAAGTCGCCCCGCCCAACACATAGAGCCTTATTAAGTACTCTAATGTTAAATTTAATCTTAAGTCGAACAGTTTGATTTCCGTGTTAGGGATTGTTAATGGCCTTCAATTGTTTTAATATATCTTTATTTCTTAACTTTTGTCAGCCGCGATTAGCACATTCATGGAATGCATTATGTATATTGAGAGCAGTCATGTCCTAGTTTTACCGTTACAGCACACGAACCCAAACAAACACCAAGCCAAGCTTAGCGAGTCGAGCTTTGAGGTTGCACTAAGAAATGTACATTCAACACCAATACACACACACAACCACACACACATATATATTTTGGGCATGACTAACCTAGTGCGTAAGCTTGTAGTAGTACTTGTAGTACATCATAAGTTTAGCTGCGTCGAAAGTATTACAGCTCCCAGCAGTCCTTAAACTCATAACAGGCAACAAATACTCGTAGCATTAGAGAGGTTTAAAGAGAGCGTGTGGCAATTACACTTAAACTAAACACAATTTTTGACAGCCCACAATCGACAGCACCATTTAGTTAAATTTACAATAATATTTAACAGCAACCAACAGATTTTCGGTTTATATTTTGATGTGAATATAAATTATGTATAAATGCAAACTGTTATCAATATTATACTTTATAAATAAATATATTTAAACTTGTACATTTATAAAACAACAACAGCAGCACACGCTAAATTATAAATAAAGAGATGATTAGTTTTAAATAGAAAATCCTTTCACTTTGGTGTATTTTCAATGTCAACCTCAACCTCTGCATCAACTTCAACATCAACATCAGCGTCAACGTCAAAAGTTCTTTGTTGCTCTCATGTGCAGTAAATAATTAATTAACAAAATATTTGTATTAATTTAGCAAAGGCGCGCGCTGCGTCAGTGGCTATGCCAAGGACAAGCTGCCTAACACCGCACATTCTCCCACACACACACACACACGCACACTATTGCACTTAAACTCCTGAAAGCTTTTGATGCAGCTTTCGGTTGGGGCTTTCCCCTGCGCTCTTTTTTTTAGTACATTTGGTGCGGGTTGCGCCTCGCTTTACCCCAGGAAATTATGCTGTGCACTGGGGCAGGCAACAAGCTAGCTGTTGCTGACCTTGCCACCGAGGAGGAGGCGTGATTTATGTGGCAGGGGGCGTGGGAGCCAGCGGCTGCTGACCGTGAGCGTTAAGCTAATGAAAGTGGTTTTGGTTTTTTTGAAGTAAGCAGCACGGGTTAGCGCTGTCGACTGTTGGCATTGAGTGCAAATATTCTTCATAAGCAGGGACACCAACAACAACAACAACAATATCAGAAGGAGCTGCAGCAACAGCACAAGAAAATGGCACAGCTTTTTCATACGCACAGCACTTACAGCAGCTACTCCCCCCACGCCTGGCGCACCCTGTGTCTCGACGAAGTGTTGTTGTTGAGTGCATTGTTTATTTTGTCGCATGGAGATGTGTAGCTGCAGAAGCAGCAACAACAACAGCAGCCATAAGCGGATTGGGACCTGGTACAATGCAATACCCGTTTCAAAATAGAAAAAGGCGCTGACATAAAGCTAAGCTTATTAGAACGTGTGCGTGCGTGTGTGTGTGTTTGTGTGAGCTTGTGGGAGTTTGAGTATGCATGCGTTGTATGTATGTGTGCTGCGTACTTTTAAAAGCAATTCGAAAAATTGCTGCTATTTTCGCTGCGCATCGCCTAATGAACTCCCATGGACAACGACAAATCTGTGTCAGCTAATTAACTGAGCAAAACTACAAAAACAACAAGCACAACTGACTAAGTAAATATGTGGTCACCCACTTATATGGCGCACAGGGTGGCTGGTTACTTCTAACAATCAGGGTCAGGTAGAAGCAGCAGCATCAACAGCGATAGCAGCCATAACAAAACACCACAAGCAGTCTTAACGGGAGAGAAAATACATTTGGAAACCATTTGGTAGCTCAAGTGTAATTGTTTACGCATAAAAACAGAGCCGAACAGCTCGTAAAACTGTAGCGGAAAGCTTGCAGCAGCAACTGAGAGTTTTAAGCTGGAATTTCTTGAATACAGGGTGATTCATTCAAGCAAGCAGATTAGGGTACCCATATATTTTTCATAATGGCGGATTTAAAGGCTCTTTTATTGTTGTGAGTACAAAGAAATTTGTAGAGAGTTCAATTTATTGGCATGTGCTATAAAAATGGAATTTCCAGGTCGTAAAAGTGTAAAATGTGTGCCGAAATGACGATTTTGAAAGCGTGCGGTTCAATAGTTCAATGGAAAATGTGTGAGTAACATATTTTTGTATGATCTCTGTACATATTTATAACATGAAAATTGCTTGCAATTGTGAGTTATTTCAATGTCTTACATTGCATTTTGATTCTTATTGTTTATTCAATTGATGTTGGAATAAGAAATTTAGGGGTGGGCTAAAATTGAGTTTTTTTAAAATTAATTTCTTAATTCAAAATGACTGTTTAGCGATAATGGAAACATTTAATTAACGAAGAACACCCTGTGCTTACAATGAGTATCTGTATGTATGTATATATATGTATGTATGTCTGCATATTTGGCCTTTACACACTTTAAATATTTAAAATACGCGATGGTAAGTAAATGCTAACGGAGGCATTAAGTTGGGGCGACGACGAAAAAGATGATGATGATGATGAGCGGCTGTTGCGCCTTAGGGTGGCTATCCTGGCGTGTCCTGTGCCGTTTTGGTCTGGCCTAAACATCAAACAAAATCGATATGTGGGTGGTTCCTAAGTGTGTGCATGATTTTTGGCATAAACAAGCAATGCAAACATATACATACATACATAAATACAAACATACATACGCATAAACATGCCAAAGAGGCCTGGTTACAGACAGGGCTTGTGATATGGGAGAGTGTTGGCAGCGTTGGCTGTCCTCAGGTAGGGGACGTTGCTTTGTTTGAACGCCGCAGGACGCTCATTTTTCGTAATGAGTTTGCCTATGTGTGCAAGGTGAAGTCGAATGGCAGATGAAGCAACAGGGCTAGTGAAGAAACAGAATCGACGCTAAGCAAACAACAACAGAGCAGAGGAAGCGACGCGTCGTGCAGCTGCTTTGGGGCAGCAATAATAAAAGGCATAATTTGCTTTAATACCGTTGCCGAAGATATTTTCCACACACGCACCGGATGGCCCGGAGGTCATGTCGTCGCTTGTTAAACAGCAATCAATGGCGTCGCAGCCATCTTTGCCAACTTCCGGCTGGCATTACATCCGGGCTGCCTGGTATGTACATTGGTACGGGTAATCGCCAGTGATTTCCAGGTGTCATTTTGTTACAAATGGATTTGATTAGCGCCTGCTGCAGCTGCTCAAATAACGAGCTCTAACTGCATTCAATTGCCAGTCTGTTAATTAGGTAGCAACATTCCCTGTCAACCGAAGTTACCCTCTAATTGTAACGACCGCAGCTCAAGTGCACATCATTAGCAGGCAGATTGGAGAGATTTAATTAAATTGAATTGGCCATTGACAAAAGGACAATCGATATATCCTTTGAAACATTCTATTGCTTTTTAGCTTTGCATTTCATGTTGCAGTGAACTTCAATTAGATGCGAGTGTGCCAGTGTGTGTGTGTGTGTATGTGTGCGTTTGTGGCTAGCACTTTTACTAATTGAAGCAACTTTTGACGTAAAAGTTTACTTCGTATTTTTTTTTTTGCTTTTGTTTCGTGTTCAGAAATTGCTGCCGATGGCCTTATAAATTGCCCAGTGAAACGAGCTGAAGCCATGTGCAATCTTTTTATGGCCCCAACGAGGCGAACAAATGCTAAAAAAAAACAACAACGCCATTTTGTGTGTGTAGATATAGGCAAGGCCAAGAGATACACACACACAGCCACACAGACACACTCGCATTCGAATGGCCCATTGTCTGGAGCTAGTCTCTGATTTATGCTCCACATGGATCACACACATAAAAAGTTATTCATACGTGGTACATTTTTGAGTGCTGCCTTTAAATTTTTCTTTTCGTTTTCTATTTTGGTTGCGTTGGATGTTGTGCTAGAAAATAACCTACTCTCAGCTCGGGTTTCGACATCTATAAAATATGCAACAATAACACAATTAGCACAAAAGTCAGCTATTTGTGATATGAAATGTTCGTCATTTATAACTTTAATATACGAGTGCTGGCAAAATTTGTCAAATATTTGATGAGGATTCATTTTGTTAGTTCAGCAAATTGATGCAGTTATTTTTATAAATTGTTTACATTACCATAAAGTATATTTATTTTTGATTAGTAGTGTGTTTCGCATAAAGTACTATGGTAACGATTTTCATACGTAATTGAGAGAGTATTCTAAGCAACAAATGGAAACTGTGTTGGCTTATTTTTGAATAATTTTGTTGGTAAAATTGTTTAATAACGTTTGACAAGATTTTTCTATAAATTAATTATATTAATTTTTATAATATATTTGTATATGAATATTATATTTTTATTATTTTTATGATTATCAAAAATGATTAGACCCATAAGAATACATAACTTTATAATAATTTTATAGAATATGGATGCGATTTATCTATTAAGCTTTACTTTTTCTAACTCGTCCATAGCTGCTCCCCGACTAAGAATACCCACTGCTGTAGCTCTGAGCAGGGTGTGTTGTATACGCAAACGTTGAAATTTATGTTGCACACTTTTTGGGGGGTTTCGGCTTGTAAGCGTAGCCCAATTAGGCGTAAACAAATTTGTAGCGGCTGCCGTTGCCGTCGCTATTGCTGTGTAATGTGAGCCACTGAGCGACCACTAGTTGCTGTAAATGTTCGACCCGTGCCCGCCCACGTCGCCCACAACACGCCCACCATTGACATTGACAAAGCTGTTCGCGGCGCACGTCGACTTTTGTTTTTGTTTTTTTTTTTTTGTAAATATTTTGAACTATTGATACGCACACGCTGATAATGATGTTGGTTATGAAGAGGATGATGAGGATGACGATTATGATGATGATGAGTGGATGGGGACTGGGCAACTGTTTGACCCTGATGCCAACAAACTGTTGCTTTTTTGGCCCATGGTAGGTGGCGATGTTTAGTACTGGGGAAATTGGCGGGGTAACTTTTCTATTTTGTTTTGTTTTTTTTTGTTTTTGGCTTTTGCTGTTGGGAATTTTTTATTTCCCCTTCGGCGCAACAGTTTTGTGCCCCACGCAGTCGTGGCGGTGCGTGTGGCAACTTCGTGCTGCCGAACTCCACTTTGAGTTGAAGCGTTAGCTAAAACCAGAGGCAGTAGCACGGCCAGAGCATTGTTGCCGTGCGACAATTCTGACAGTTGCGACTGCCGCAGTCAGTCTTCTGGGGGACTTGACAGCGTTTGCCCGTGTCTGGCGCTTGGATAATCGCTACGGTCTACACCTAAGCAGACATTTAGTGTTCGCGTCGCGTTCTATTTTGCGTGTGATACTCTATATATAATCGAGTTTCGAGTGCTGTCCGTTTTGGACTTCAGCAATTGCAAATCGTGAGTAAATAGATTACAAGGCGTAGCAATAAAATGCCACTTGATGTTATTTACACCGAGTGCTTGGTCAGGAGGGGTGTAGGTGTGGGCGTGTGCGTGGGGGTGGCACTTAACTTGCTTGTAAATCGGCCTGTTAAGAGGATTACAATGTTGCAAGTAATTATTATCGGTAGCACTTTGGTGCGAGCTCTGTTGTAAGTGCTGACAGAAATTAACTTTGTTTCGATTTAGCCACGTTTTGACAACATAACCCCGGGGGCAGCAACAGGCAGCAGCCAACAATGGCTAACAGTACATTTTGCCATTTAGTTTTTAGTGCCACCTAGGACACACACACACGCACACACGCACACAAACACAAGCACGCACACATGCTCTCGTGATACACTTAATCCGACATTTACAATTTTTGCTTAAGGATTTATTTATGGATTCAATATGTGTACAACGTATACATTGCTGTGTGACAACCTTATATGTATGTGTGAGTGTGTGTGTACCTTTGCACATATTATAAAATGCTTCAATGCTCTCACATAGTCACCCAACCAAGCCCCCACCATTTGCACATTTGCATGCGCACAACACGAAGCATTTTCAATACACGCATTTCGAATTTTGTAATTCATTTTGTAATGCATAAGGATAGATAGTATGCATGTAAATATGTAGATGGATAGGTCCTTTGTGTTCTACCAGGAAAAAGGCAACAGGCAGCAAAAACCCATACGACCTCGACTCTGGCTCTTGGGGCGCTCGCTTTGATATGTACTCTATTTTATCCATGCATTCGAAGTTGAATTGAGCCGCGGGCAGGCAGCAGGCAGCAAACAGCTTTTAAAGCTCATATTTTATTTATCCGCGAAATGTGTCAGACAATTAGTAAAGAACTAGTACAAGTGAGTTGTAAAAATGTCAATCTTTCCTTTCTAAACACAGCTCAAGAATTTTGAACTTGGGTCAAGTAAAAATCAGGCCAAGGTGAAATGTCTTACATTGAAAATAAATTCTTAATTGAATTGAAATTCTGATTTAAATTGAATATTTAATTCTTATTTTAAGAACCTTTCCAACATTTGTTGGAGTTGAACTAAAATACAGTATTTAATATAAAATAGGTTTTTATTTCATAAAGATTTGGTGCATATAAAAATCCCATTAAAACTGGAATAATTTATAGCTAATTTTATTAATATTGTTTCTCTTATTTTAAGACAGACTAAATTAGGTACAATTGAATTTGAACTTTTTAGATTCAATTAAATTCGACTTCATTAAAACTTTGGCATAGCTTCGGGTTACAGTGCGTATTATTTATGGATTATTATTAATTAGGAGGCAATTGAAGCTGCCAAAATATGTAAACTCCGTACACAAATGATATTTTCGCAACCATAGCAATTCAAGGGTTGGCGTTTACTTTCGGCCCAGCAATCGATACGGCAACAAGCAAATATTGGAGCATAAATTTCATCAAATAATCGCACACGCATTTCATGTTGAAATTTGGTTACATGTTTCAGTTTAATTAATTGCCTGCCACAGCATAAATCATTTAGCTAAGGCTCGATAATTGCTGCAAGTCCATTAATTATAATGCACAATAGAAACGGCCCCCTCCCCTTGCATCTATGTATTTCCAATTTTCTGCTGGCCATTAAGTATTGGTTGATTGTTTTTAAAAAAAATTTATTGTTGCAATAATCTGATTTGTTATGAATTCCTAGTGATTTTATTAGTGCTGGAATTGCGAAAAAATGTATTGCTAAAAGTTTTTCCGCAATAACTCTCGCTGCACTGTTACCTACCAGCGAATGTCCAGATGGACTATTTATAGAAAGTTCAACTCCCACACTTAACGGACAATGAGCAAACTCCCCGCCACGAGAAATATGACGACAGCGTGTGCGGACCGTTGCTCCTGTTGCTGTTGTTCCTGCTGCTGTTGATGTTATTGCTAATGTAGTTGTTGTTGTTGTTGTTGTTTTTGTGTTCGATGCGTAGGTGCGGCCGCCGCATATCGTCAGAGTAGAAAGCAAACATTAACAAGTGTGTGCAAAATGACTAACAAGAAAAAATCGTAGTTGCAGAATGCCAGGGCTACTGATACCCTGTAAATAATAATAAATAGGTTTATTTATAATGCCCACATTTTAATTACAGAATTAATCTAGAGGGAAAATCATGGCTAAAATGCCATCAAACATGAAAATCGGCTCAGTTTTGACAAAGTTATGGTAGTTTGAAACATGGGAGTTATGAATCAAGAGAGCTTTACATGTCAAAATTTTTGTCAATTTTGGCATGATTTTTGACCAAAAATGTGACCTCAAAATCACTTTAAATTTTATTTTTTATACTTATTATGACAACCACAATTCGCAATTAAAAATTTTGAAAAAAAAATTTTTTCGAAAAATTTGAAGTAGTAAGGAGTATATGATTTTTTCAAAAAAAAAACCAAATTTTTATTTTTTTAAAATGTATTTATTTTATATGTAGAATCAATCTAGACGACAAATAATGAACAAAATGCTATCAACCATGAAAATCGGTTCAGTTTTGACAAAGTCGTGAGAGTTTGAAATATGGGAGCTATCGATCCGATGGTTTTACATGTCAAAATTTTGGTCCATTTTGGCATGATTTTAGAAAAAAAAATCAAAAAAATGTATTTTCAAAGCTGCACATATTTTTCATTGAATTTGAAATCAGTCTGAAAAATGTGGTCACCTAGTTTTAAAACTAATATGCATTTCGAAATGCTATAGTTATTGGGTATTGAAACACGCAGAAAATAACAGCAACAAGCAGTGGCGGCAACATCATGGCGAAAATCGATAACAAAATCTACATTTGGTATAACGTTGTTGTTACGAAAATATCAAATATGCAAATATTTGCTCGTCAGCTACCTGAAAATAACGCTAAACTTTCTCTCACCGCGACGCCCCTCGCAACTTGTGTGTCGGACTGAAAATGCTGAACTGAAATGTTGAAAAATTCTTTGGCCAGTGCTAAATGCGAGGGAAAACGAATCCCAAGCGCAGCCGATTTGCCAGGCAATATGCGAGTTTTGGGGCGTTTCGTTGGAGGCGCTGTTTGGCTGGGGAATAGCTGTCACCTTGACGCTTGACGCTGCTTCTTATAACTCACATGTAGCACACATACGTGTACACATATGTATAAATATGTTGCGTTAATAACGGCACAAACAGCGCGTGCGAAATAAAGATCAAAAGCTTTAACACCGCCGCTGTACAATGTGCAAATATTTTAGTTGATTTCATTACAAACAGCCCATTTTTTTTGTATTTTCCAATTTTCCTTTTTTTGTTTTTGTTCGTTGGCAGTAGGCAAAATAATAAAAATACAATTTTATATTGAATGAAAGAGCGTTCTGTCCTGCCAAAAGACAGGCGAGACAACTGTTGGCAACTGTTGGGTTTCAAGGAAGATTTTACGGCACAGTTGGTCAGTTTTGCGACTTGGTTTTTAACTTTCTTTTTTGTTTTTTTGGGTCTCGCCCGTTTGGCGGTCCCTTTACCTGCAGCTGTTTATCATAATTTTGTTGATTTGCTGTCTGCCAACAGCAACAACAATAAACAGCAACAACAATCGCGGCGGGCAAATCATAAAGGGGCGACGCCGGAAAACGGCTCCGAAAAAGTTTCACAAGGCGCGGCCCTCAAAAACTTTGCCCAAGTAAATTTAAATGGCAGAAAAAAAACTTACAGCAAGAAGGACAACAACAGCAGGGAAAACAACAGCGGGCGAGAAAAGATATTATTATGTATTTTTGGTAACGCTAAAGACCTTAATACCCTTGAAAAGCTCTGCGAGGCAAAGGCTTTTAAATTTCCAATTTAGGATTATATAGCGATAACAGTATGATTAGGCACTCTCAGAAATATATATATACATAAAAAAAAAATGGCCAAACTAACTTAAACTTATAAAGGCATTCGTTAACAACTTCTGCAGCGTGTTGAACGCTTACAACTAGCCCCAGAAGTGTGTAGAAGTGTCGCAGGGCAATAACTAAGCCCACGGCACGAATTTCGCACATGAGCTGTACTTGGAATTCCCAAGCGAGTTTAGCCCTTTGTTGCGTGTGATGAGCTGTCATTTGCAATGAGAATGTCTGCATGCTCGCACAAACAGAGTGTATTTTGAAGACCTGGTTTGTTTCGTATGCGTCATTTCAAACGGTTCGCGAGGTTTTTCATAACTTTTGGTAGCAGTTTGTGTAATGAATTGTTGTGACAGAATAATGTGGCTATTGTTGTTGTTTTTTTTATTTTTATACTCCTCTTTACGTTTTTTTATGGCTGTGTTAGGCAATTTAATAAAATATGCAATTGCCTTTGGAGCGTGTGGCGTCAACTGTTGCGCTGCCCTCAAGGGTCCGCCGTTCGGGACCAGTAGCCAAACAGGCGCGTCTGCCAATTAAAAACATGGCGTCATGGCAACTAAATTGGCAAATGGGAAAACACCCAAACACAAACACAAACAAACACACACAAACCAGCACACAAATGTTTATTAGCCGCAAAACGCTGCTCATTAAAAAGTTCGTCACGGCTAAAGAAACCTGACGGCCAACTGGCAACAGGCAGCTGACAACTGGCAACTAGGTTCGTTACGGTACGGCTAAATGGGTCTGGGACTGGACCAACGTGGCCTGATTAAAAGTTTTTGCCTTGGACGCGGCACAACAAAACGTGGCTTTAAGTTGCTTAGTTAACTGTCTGGTCTAAGCCCACGGCACGTGTTTTGTGTGTACCCGCTGACAGGCTGCCTAATTATGTACATCATCAGCTACGGCTTTTATGCATTAGGTAGAACAGCCGCAAGCTAGAGAGCTGCACGACTACCAGATGTCCTGTATATTCTGTAAAACATACAAAATTCTGTTTTAAATTCTGTTTTTTAAAATGTTTAAGGCCGGTTTCTCGGTAATGCATAATTTAAGCTGCTTTTAAGTTGTAAGTGGCCAATATCTGGGTTGAAAATAAAGTAAGCAACAAGTTTTCTTGAAATATATATTATAGAAAAAGTAATCTAAATCAAGTTTAAAAAAATTTTGTTGTATATTTTTCATAAGCTTTCAAACATTCGATCTATAAAATCATAAATTTAATAAATTGTCCTACTTATGTTTTTTGGGATCTTAGATCTTTTATCTTAAGAATCATACAATCTTGGAAATGCCATATAAAACCGATGTTGTCATACTTTACAGCATACATACATACAGCTTTTTAATTTATGAAACTTCGAAAGAGAAAATAAATTGAACTTAATTCTTAGCTGTTTTCTAAGCATCTAAAAAATTTGTGGACCTAGCTTATAAACTGTGCGAATTTGGACCCAGCTAAAAAAATCAATTTGGTCTGCGAGGTACCTGCTATAAGCTGAAATCCCAACAGTTAGTGGACAATTGTAATAATCGTATAACCCCTTTCCCATTCATATTGGGTATAATGATATGCCTTAAATTGTGCCCAAATATCGCTGGCCTTTTTCTGTCACAGATTTTGTTTTTGCTCCGTGTTAGACTCGCCTGCAGCCCTTTTGCCAGCTTTGATCTTTTTTTTTAAAATATTTTTTTGTTGGCTCTGGCCTGTTTGTTTGACTGTGTGTGTGTATGTGTGTTGGGAGCGTGCGTGTGTGTCCTTTTTGTCTTTGTATTCAGCGCTTGTCCAGTGGGTCGTTAGTTTTTGTTTTTGTGCGGCACTTTGCACGCCCCAACGCTTTTTATGGGCTTTTATGGCTTCATCTCGAATATGTCGAGGCACGCACACAATCCAGACACGAATACGAGTCCGAAAATACTGTATCCAAATCGTAATCCAAATCAAAATCAATGACCATATTAATATACAAACGTGTGCGCCGCTCAATGGCAAATTGCACTCTGATGGATATATCTATATATATACATATATTCGTAGCAGGTCACAGCACACACAGACACACACACTAGACACACTCTGGACACTAATCAATGCGCCTTTTGTGTGAGTCAAGTGTGTGTCAGTCTGTCTGTCAGACAGTTAAACTTTTTATATGGCCGCAGCTGAGACTGTAATCAATATATAGTCGACACTTCCTGAACGCACACAACAGGATATATATATATATATATATATATATTATATATGTATATATACAAAGCATGGTAAGGATGTGGATGGGTTGGGTTTCTGCCTTTGTCTGACGCCTGGTTGCAGTGTTCCATTTAAATAATATATGACTGACATACAGTGCACATCTGCGGCGCGGCACGAGCCAGGCAGGCAGGAGTTAAACACTGCTGACACACGATTCATTTATCATAAAATATGCAAACTCTTCCGGCTCATCCACTGTTACTCTGTGGATGATCAACACATTCTTCATTTAATAACGCCATCCTCGTTCTCATTAACAATCCACATCAGCTGGAATTGCCATGCAATATCCAAGTGTTATCCAAGAATGACAGCCGTAAGCAGCAATTGCATCAATAGTCGCATCAGCAGTCGCATCAGCGGTCACATCAGTTTAATGTTGTGTGATTTGCATAATGAAGACTTTATAAAAACCAGGACTCATCAGGATGCGTAAATCAGCATAATGGATATTGAATGTATCCGAATGTGGTGGAATTAATCTCTCATGGGTTATTTTAAATAGAAAAATAAGTACATGGGGAGAGAGGATGTGTGAAATTTGTGGAAAACTGACTGACATTATCTTACACTGTTAAGCCCTTTGATACACTAACTTCCAATTAGTTTTTTGGCTTTAACTGGCAGTTTGCGCAGCTATTTGTGTTTCTTTGAAGCTATCGTATTTTCTCATTGCTAAAGATTGGATAAAATATATAAGTTTCATAGTATTAGAAAAGTTTAGAAGTCTCAGTCTTTGGAAAGTAAGATATGTGTATTTTTAGTTAAGTGTACTTAAAAAAAACTATGCGATAAATATCAAATGCTAATCGATAACTAATCGTATGGTGAAAGATAGCATCACTTGGTTAAATTTATGCTATGTTATAAAAAAACGATTCGATTGATATCTAAAAGTTCTTTTAAGAAAAATATCTTAAACGTAGCGAGAGATTAAAGTAAGGTTGAAGGTTATTATTAAAAGAACAATTCAATTGATATCTAAAACTTATCGATAACTGTTTGAGCCTGAAAGCTTCTTTCGATTAATGTATAATGTGTATAGAAACCTATACAAATCCAATTGATGAACTATGAAACGACCAAAAAAATTCCTGAATAAAGTCCACAAAGTCCAGTTATTTATTTAATCATTTTAATTTAATTAAAAATGTGTTTTTTTTGTATAGTCGTTAGCAGCTGAAATACCCTTTAATATGTGATGAACATTCAGTTCATATTGCAATAATGCAAAGCTTATGCAACTGCCAGACTATGGAGAAATGTGCGAAAACAAGATTAGCAACAGATATAAGAGAGACAGGCAGACAGACAGACTGTCAGACAGCTGGATGGACAGGTTGCTGATGGACTGTGACGGCAGCGCTTGGCGCGTTGACAAATCATTTCGGTGCGACTGTCGACAGCTGGCGGCGACTGACAGACAGACGCAACAAGCGGACGGAGGGGCAGACAAAGTGAGATGATTGACGCATGCACATTACAACTGTAAGTGTGTGTGGGCGCAAATTAGACACATCGAAACTCGTCACACAGCGGCGAGAATGACAGTTAACTTATATTCTATTGTGGTTGTTTTTTTGTTGCCGCCCATTTGCCAACCAATTTGGTTATGAATTTTTTAGTTCGCTTTGCCTAGCTGACAACTATGCAAATTATCAAGAACCAGCCCGCAACACCGCATCCCCCCCGACACTTTAACTAAATACAATGCAAACAAGCGAAGCAGACAACCCACAAACTGGCAACGGGCAACAGGCAACAAGCTGCATGCAAAAGTTTTGCTTATTGAAAAAGTTTTTTAACATTTGTCGTAATATTATGCAGGTCGCTGGCGCGGCTTGAACCCTTTTTGCGTGCGCAGGGTCTCGGTAAGGATTCCAATAAAAAAAATGTATATATTTATATATATGTATATGTATATATATACAACAAAATTGGGATTTCGCAGTGTGAACTTTGCTTTTGTCTTTCCGAGCACTCAACGTCCTCTCATGCCGCAATCGAGCACCTTTATTTTGCATTTGTTGTGCGCCAAGAGAACAAAGCAAATGCTCGGATGCCCAGATCCGGACCCAGACCCGGTCCCGGCCCCGGCCCCGGACCCGGAGAAGGTCCCTAGCCCCGATCCGGACTCCGACCCGTACTGGGACACAACTTGAACGTGTTGATTGATTGTGTCAGTGGTAGAAGTGGAAGTGGGGCAAGGGGCGGAGGTAAGCTGCATTGAAATCGGGGGCAATAGCAATGTAAATTGTTGGCTCCTCGAGTGGCTGATGGCTCTCGACGGCTGTTTGCATAAGCCAAGCCAAATGAAATGAACTGAAAGCAGCTTCAAGTGCTTTAAAAAATTTAAATGCCGTTGACACAGGTGTGCGACTGTGTGTGTGAGAGAGAGGTAGAACGAGAAAGAGAGAGAGAGGAAGAGAGAAAGAGACAGTGTGTGTGCCTGGGGGCAAACAGATTGCCCTGCAACGTGCTGGGCATGTTAAAGCCCTGGCTCGCATATTAAATTACAGCCACAAAATTGGTCGATTAGTCGTTGCGAACGTCTGCCACGTTGCCACGGTTTGTGGCATAGACCATATATACCAATAGCAACAAGTAAGCGCATGCTACAAATTGTTGCGCATACGCAACGTTGCCAGTTGCCGAGTTGCCGATTCGCTGACAATGGCAAAGACAACGACGTTGTAAAAGTTTCACCGTTCGCTTTTATTTTTGCTTTTGCTTCGTTTTTTGTGGGTCATAAACGTAAAATATATAAAATATATCTTTATAGTGAATGACGCTTTGAGGTTAAAAATAAATCAGCGTGCGGCGTATGCGTAAAATGCGTAAAATTTTAATGACACGGTGAAAGTGTGTGTGTGTGCGTTTGTGTGTGTGCCTCTGTTGTTGTGCTTTTTAGTCATTTGTGAAAAAATTGCCCAACAAAGCGTTATTAAATGAGACATTTAATTAATTGCCATAGCCCGGCTGCAAATTAATTATGTAATCTTAGCGCCTCAGGCAAAATGTGTGCTTTAATGAAATTTAAAAAGAGGCCATGTCAAGTGTAGGAGAGAAACAGTAAGGGAGGACGATGGAAAAGAGCAGCGCATATGCCTACAGCTGAATGTCTGTCTGTTCACATATTGAAGCAGAGAAATAAATTAAATTGCATAC
>SCDS01000477.1:0-56148 GCA_004149465.1 Drosophila nigromelanica
TCTATCAAATACTAATTTTTGTTATTATTAAGATTGTTCTTTCACTTTTCCCGAAAATTTTGTTTATAATCTAAAGTAGATTTAAATTGATAAATATAGATTTACTACTAACGCTTTCTTTCTTCTTTCCTGTCTAGATGTAGGATTTAATAACATCACTAACAACATATAGCTGCGACCAGGGGCATAGCTGGCCGGACAGGTAAATAAAATTCCCCCATCGTGTTGGTGATGTTATTTTCAATGTTTATAATCCTGTTAGGCTTTTAGCATTTTATAATTTTATGTATGTATGTGTGTACCTTTGTTGACACTCGTTTTGTCGACTTTCTATATAAATAAAATAAAAATAAAAAAAAAAATAAATTTTTACCACTACAGAATTCGAAGATATAATATACAGCTATGTTAATATACTATATAGCTATGTTAATTGGATTCATAGTTTAAAAAGGAAATTTATGTAGATTAGGTGTATTTGTAAGTTGTTTTTGCTTCTCTGCGTTCTCTAGGAGATTGGCCACCTGTGCGAACACTTCACTGACATCCTTAAAACGCAATTAAAACCATGTGGAGTTCACTTGCTACCATGGGAAAGTACGCAGCTCTAGTGCCTATAGACAAAACCAAGCCGTGATTAATCATCGGAAATGCTTGTCGCTATATTACGTGCCGCTAACCCATTTACAGCAGTTCGTAAATAATATTTTTGCCTACCCCTATGCCACAAAAATATTTAATCAATAGAGAGACCTAAAAAGAAAAAAAAGCGAGGGAGGAGGCTGGGGCAACAAAACAATTAGAATGCCAAAACATCAAGCTCGGCGATCTTAAGTGCTCATAGAGCTATCGGATTTCTCAAGTGCTTATGTATATATATGTATTTATATATATTTTTGTGAGTCTGTGCCACAAAAGTTTTGCTGCTCCCCTTTGACAACTTGATCATGAAGCCTGCTCTTTGGTTTTTTGTCTGGGGGTAAGCTCTGTTTCGTTGCGCAGTTCGTTCAAGAGACCGTTATAGGCTTTATTTCCATGCTTATTGGTATTGGTGGGGGGTTCGTTGTACTCTTTGCGTGACTCGCTGTGGCCTCATTTAGATCTATGCTCTATGATTTCTGCTCTCGGTTCTCCGCATTTGTGCCTGTCGCCTAGGCGTCATAAATTGAAATTGAAATTTATGCTGGAACATTTAATAGATTTCTTCTTTTATATTTAAATTTGTTGCGTTTCTTGATGATTTAGTGTAATTAGCTCGCAGTCTATGCGACGCTGCATTCGAGGCGCCTGGGGGATTTTACATATGTACATATGTATATACTTGTACATACATACATATATTCCAAATTGTTTGGGGTGCCGTTTCATTTTTTTATGAGCGCTGAGCGTGTTTTGTGATTAAGATCTTTGAGTAGACTCATATTGTGCTGGGCAAGTGGCGAGAGGCGGGCGTAACGAAGAAGGGAGCAGCAGCATAAAGTGGGCTGCTTGTGAGATCATCAACGGAATTTTGGTCCGCTAAATGGGCATTTAAGTGTGCACGCGTACCCAAGCCAAGGGTTTGGCTAATTGATACATCAGCCATACATGAGAAACATACATAAATACTTGTTCCTTAGCTCAAGAATATAACTTTTTATGGGGGTAGCGCCTGGTGGGGGTCAGTATAGATGTTCTATTGATTTATGTTAAATAAATGTTTATGTATTTTCTTAAAATCGAAAAATCCACCAAGCATGCTTAGGCCAAGAAATCAGTTTTGTATGATTGAAGTTATCTGCAGCGGGTTATATTCTGAATTCTTCTCAAAGAATCTTTAATGAATTCCTGCATTTTTCAATTTACTATATTCGATTTAATCTGCACTGTAACTGTATACCATTGCTATGATGAAATAATGGGAAGAAATTCTGGAAAAGCAGAAACTTTAGAATAGAAGTTGGTTAGGATACCTAGGAAGGAATACTAAGAACGAGTTCTAGAAGAAACCCTAATCAAAAACTTTGAAGAAATATGCTTAGGGATAATTTTAAAACGTTAAGGCTTGGATATAAGTAAAAGATTATTTAGGGTGTATAATACTATTAACAAAAAGTATACAAACCCTAAAATTACCATAAAATCCTTATTTTTGCAAAAAATTTAAAAGAACACGTTCAAACATTAAAATACATCGTATGGGTTGTATGATAGTAAAACATCCATCATAGTTACAACTACTTCTCATTCATTTTCAATTATATTTCTGTAACATAAACTTGCAGTTAGACAAAAAAAAGCAAACATAAACAGTTGCCATTTGTCTTTGCTCACACGCTCGACATTGTTTAGTGCCTGACAAAACCGTCAAGCCGTTATCCCCTCTAAGCTAACAATCTATATTTGTTTCACTTTTATAGTTTTTTTTTTGGTTGTTCTTACAAACGATTCTATTTTATGCCCAAAAATCCGGCCCCTTTCGGGACGTCACAATGGAAGCATCCCGCCTTTTACATCAAGTTGAGACAACTTTGTAGATGCTTTGAAAGCTGCCGCGACCTTTGATCCCGTTTCTGTGTGTTTGCTGGCCGACGTTTGACATGCGCATGTAAATGTGTTCGTAATACCCGTAAAGCAGCTTAAGACACTTTTCCTTTTGAATGCTTTTCCGCAATTTCCGGGACAAAACACTTAAAAAAGCGCATGGAATTTTCTACAACGTCGAACGCAAAGGCGTAATGATCAGCGGGGTTGGGCCCAACGATATACAGACACATATGTATGCATATCCCACACGGGCGAAAAGGGGTAAACCCTAATTTACATGACGTCTGCCCCTTTTGAATGCTGTAAAAAATAAAAAAGAAAACTGGACCACGTCCCGTACTCGAATGGCAACATTTGATTGCCCATTGAAAAGGGGGTTGCTGGGACAGAAGCTGGGAAAGATGTTGATGCAGCATCTTGGGCATCTGTTCGCGCGGGTCACGGTCACGGATGCAGCTAATGAGCGTGCACAAAGGATGCAATGGACAGGCAGGACACTCGCTATTAGCGCACACACAATGCAATCAAATAGCCATGAAGAAAGCTGCGCCCTTCTTAATCATTATTTGCATCATTTGCATTTGAAATCAGCTCAGGCTTAGGTTCAGATTTTGGCTCAGCCTCAGTTGGGATCACATTTTTCTCTGTGGATGGAGTGGACCGCGGTTCGCTTTTGTTGTGCCCCTTTGTGGACACTTATTTTGGACATTTTTATTTTCATTTGTGATTTACTTGGTGCGCTGATGCGCCGGATTAGCCCCTGGCCAAACGGCAACGGCATCTTGACCTATTTTGCCAACTTTCGGTAGAGCTATAAATGTCAGTGACGTCATTAAAGTTTAATAATTTATGAAAAGCCTCCAGATAGAGCAGGCAAGAACTGCGCTCTAAATACGTATATATGTTTATTTGTATATCTGTTGCTATATATCTGGTTTTTCCAAGTGTTTTTTCTGCGTAGCGGTCGTTGACTGTAACTATCAAAAAAAGAAAATGAAATTAGTTTGAGTTTCATTTCAAGTTTTACGGGATTTAGGATTGTTGGAGTGTTTTGAGCACGCGCCACAGCCGGAAGTGGTTTTTCTCTCCTAAGCATCTTCAGTGCTATTTTTAGAGAGAAGTGCGAGGGCGTTCTGTTTTTGTTACTTGCAACGAATTGTAGCAGTTTGTCAGCGCCTGTGGTTACTCTTCTTCTTTCTTGGTTTTTGGGAAATTGGGGAGCTCGTCTCCGTAAAGCCATCAACAGTCACTTATTTCGAGCCAAGTGAGTGACAGCTGCCTCTGAGCCGTGAAGTACGTTGTAATGCGGCTTATTTTTGTTAAATTTCATTTACAGAAATGCGTGCGGCAGTCGAAAAAGAATTAAAGATATAACGGTGCCGGTAGGGTCGGTACGCCCGGTAAGGCTAAGCAAAAAAAAATGTACTCCATGCATTTTGGCCATTTGGGCACATTTTAAACTCAATTAGCGCTCATTAGCAAATAACTTGCAGACTAAATAAAAAAAATCACTCAAAAAGCTGAGAACTTGAGAGAAGTTGTGCGAGTCTAACACGCACAGCTAAAGCGACAGCAATCGAGGGACAAGACGAGGCTAAACGGAAATGAACATTGACAACGACAATTGGTTGTTATTTGCAAAGCGAAATTCCAGCCTTGGAGCGGCAGAGTCCCTTGGTGGAGTTTCGCCTTTGGATGAGCCCGGTCGGTGACGGGGGCTCGTAATTATAATTATGAGCGAAGCGGGGCAGCATCATTACTGCCATACGAGACTCGATTCAGAGCTCATCATTGCCATGATTATCGGACGGAGAACGACATCATCAGCAGCAGCACTCGCAGCAGCGGCGCGAATTGGTGCGAAACGCACTTTGACTTGGACAGCAAAAAGCTTTTTGCTTTACTAAGCGACAGCCGTACAGAGAAAAGGAGAGGGATATAGTGTGTGAGCGTGTTGGTTGCAATGGATTGGCATCATACAATGCCTCCCCAGCTCCAGTCCAGTTCAGAATTGAAATCTTTGCATGCTTACCGCAAAACAAGATCGAGCTTGTGTGTAGCCAAACAGGGTGTTTTGGGTGTGTGTGTGTGTGTGAAGTACATACTATGCACGGTGTGTTATATAAATTTTTCGTAAAGTTCAAGAATATGAAGGATTTTTCGGCTAGAATTACCGATAACTTACTCGATTTTACTTTATTATTAAATAGGATTATTATTATAAATAGGATTAGAACTTATTAATGAAGTACTAGGATAAAAAACATGTATAGTATTTTATTATAACTTCGGGCATAAACTCATAAATAGAAGGAATTCAATAAATTTAATAAATAAGGATGAAACATGGGATCTATAAGCAACTAATACTCTACTTATAGGTTCTAATTGTTGTTATACCATCCAAATTATATTAAAAACGCCCGGAAAATCATTTTAAAGCCAAACGAAGAGCTGTGTAGTAAAAGGCTCGAATCCAGCTAGTTATGTAAATTTGTCTGATACATATTTGTATATTACAGATATATTATATATATGCATGTATATATAGAATGTTTTTGTTGTTTTCTTCATGGAATTAAAATTATTTACTGGGTATACTCAATGTCGGTTGATTAAAGATAACATTCTTGTTCTTATTATTTTTTGCTGCCTTTGTTTGTAATGCAATTTTCAAAGCGCGAGAATTACAGCGAAACAAAACAATGAAAATCGCCTTCGCTGACTTTGTCGTCGTCGTCTGTGTAGAGATCTCTTCTTCGTGTTTGCAATGAGTCTGCGTCTTGACTTGGCACTGGCGTCTTCTCGATGCCCCTTGAGGGGCGCCTGCTCTTGTTCCTTCGCCCTGTCTGGCTGGCTGCTGGAGTCGAAGTCGAAGTCGGACTCCGAGTCTTGGACATGGAGTCCGTGTTGGAGTTTCTGGGGCTGTGTGAAGACTTCAATTTCAATTTAAATGAAAACAAACTGTGGGCACTTTGTATTTATGTATTTTGCGGCGTTCATTCAGCTTGTTTGCATCTGTAATGCTTCGTGACTTTCGAGTGTACTTAAAGATACAGATGGATGGACACGGCCTGTATGTACTTACGACGTGTGTGATGCAGTTACAGATACAGATGCGGATACATATGTCGGTAGATATATATATAGTCTGTATAGTATATATAGTTTTTGTTTCTGAGAGAATTGAGAGATTTCAGATATATGCCTGTGTGTCATATGGTGTTATTTACTGATATGGTTTTAGCTGATCCCACGACCTTTAGGGACAGTGTTAATTGGTTATTATGATAGGCATTAAACCTATATACAATACGTACATATATACATACATACATATGTAGTATTTAGTTTAAATTTGACGATGTTAAAATTATAAATAATAAATACAAATATAATTTTTTTGTTTTTTATTTTTAAATTTATAGAAGCTTTTTGACGAAGAAAGATAATTTCTGAAAGATAATGTAGTTTAGATTAGTTATACTGTCTTGACAAAAATTATGACTAGCTAATTTTATATTTAGAAGAAAATATTTTTTCAGACTGCTTGTTTTTTATACATTGAAAATGGTAAAAAAGGGTATAATGGTTTTGTGCAAATGTGTAACAGACAGAAGGAGGCATATCCGACTCCATAAAGTTTATATATTCTGGATCAGGATGACGAGCTGAGTTGATTTAGCCCGATTTAGTCGTATGAACGCTGCGATCTCGGAAACTACAAAAGATACTAAGCTGATATTGGACTCAATCAGTATACGTACGCAGAACAAGTATATACATATTTTCGATATCTTACCCCGTTTCATTAATATCGATAAAAATCGATTTCATCCTTTGGTTTTCTTACTATATATCGGAGACTATAAGAGCTAGGGCACCGTTATGTTCGTGTAAAGCAGATTTTTACATCCTGATTTTAGATACCTCTACGAATCGCACCCAAAAAATATGCAAATTAAATACTACATTCTTGCAAATTGGTTTGTACATACATTTCAATGCTCTCAATAAGTCCTGAAAATTTCATAACGATCATAAATTTAGTTTAGAAGAAAACAATGATTTTTCTATATATAGTGTTTCTATAGTGGGGGCAAGCGCAGCTACCGAGTGAAGTGAGTGCGGCGTGCATTTGTGTGTCTGTGAATTTGTGTATATATGTTTGTATGATTGCAAACGGGTTGAAATGTTTATAAAGACAGATCGCAGGGTTCAGGGTATGTCCTAGTCGGGCGGCCCGTCTAGAGCCTTCTCACTTGCTTTATTTAAAAAATCGTACAGCTAAAAAGCCTTCGAACTGCCTGAAACAAAACAATAATATAAATTTAACGTAATACCATATACAAATTCTCAATATCAAACTTATAAATAGAAAAAGTCGCCTTTTTGCTGATAACCAGCTTTATACTCTTAATGTCAAGCCCATTGCTAGTACAAGGCCTGTAGATTTCCCGTTATGTGACTTATCAACGACACACACACACAAGCGCACACATACCACTCGGCCACCCAAGCATCACATGGCTATTTAGCTAACAGCACAGCAAAAACTCAGCTCAAATCTTCACGCTTCGTACGAAAATAAACAGAACTGTGAATGAATTCGAAAACTAAGAATTGAACTCGAAGAAACGGAAACAAGTCGTTTAGGGACAACATGGCAAGAGCTGGGGGCAGGGGCAGGAGTTGGATAGCGCCTAGTAAAGTGTGAAACAGAGAAAAAAGCGAGAAAAAAACTATAATTTTGCACGCCTTCCAGTTAACCAATTGTTTGTTGTTGCGTCTAAGTGCGTTCCGCGAATGCACAGGAATTTACCCCAAGCTGTGACAGCATCAACAGTTAACAGCGCACCCTGCCCCCCTTCACATCTCAGAGCTCACGTCTCTAGAGCTTTAGTGCCAGACCGAAACCAGCTGACAAACGGAAACGCGCAGCGCCGTCAGTCATATGTGCCAAGTTATTTTGAATATGCAAAAAAAATAAGAAATATGAAAATGAAACAAATCGACAGCAAACACACACACACCAGTACACAGGCAGAAGAAGAAGCTGTAGATTGCTCCATTATGGAAACCGCCTCCGAGCTGTTTGTTGCTGTTACTTTGTTGTAGAACATAAGGTTCGAAAAAAAACGAAATGAAATGGAATGAAACGGGCGACGCGGGGCCATGGACCAAGGGCTCAACGTTCACGCAGACGACGGTTACGATAAAGCCAACAAGTCGAGCACAGACCAGACGAAGAAGCGAAGCATATTTAAAGATCATAAAACAACATTAACTGAGCCATAGAGCAATCGAGAGAAACACAGAGAGAGAGAGAGAAAGAGAAAGGGACATGTATAGAAAGAGAGAGTGGGAGCGAGAGCGCGATCGCGATCGGGACTGCTGCATAGTGATCTTCACAAGCGAGTGTGAAATTGTCAAGTTGTTTAAAGTTTACGAAGCATTATTAAATATTTGCCAATCGGCGTTTATAGATGTTGTCTGCCTGCCAGCCTCAGTCTCAGGCTAAGACTCAGTCTCAGCATGAGTTTAGTGTTTGTTATCTCGCGGATTTGCGTATATATATACGTATTTATTTTTTATTTTTTTCTTTAATATTTTCGTGTCGCAACATACGGCAACTGTTGCCGTGGGAATATTCTAAACGCTGGTCTTAACTTTTTTTTGGAATTTCGTTTTTCAAGCTTCACACGTAGCGAAAATATCTAGGCTTGGTTCAAAACTATCGTGGTCAAAATTTCTTGACAAAAAACAAAGTTCAGAACATTTATATACTTAGAATAATTTATTTTACGTACAAAAAAACTTTTTTCATTTGTTTTAACGAAATGTTGTATTGTATATTATTTTATTTTTTTTATTTTTTTATTTCAATTACAAAGTACCTCAATATAAAGCAATATGGCAATATTTCATACTTCATTTTTAAAACGTAGAATACGTATGATGATTGTATGATATAACATTTGAGAATATCCAAATATTCCATCCCAGTCATAATAAAATATTTTTCTCTAAGTGTAGAAGTCAACTAGCGACTGAACCAATTTTTAATCATATGATGATGTTTATTTGTGTTGACAACAATATCGGCAGCGTTTTGGACAAGGGTTGCCAACTGGGGACCCCACGAAAGCTTTTATTTTTCTAAATTGCTACAGGCGTTCCGCACTTCCCCTCATTGCGGCCTTTCCCCACTCATTTGCCACTTCAGCTTCGTCCGTTACGAAATAGAAGGCGGTTGCTCATCTACATTTATGATTGTGTGTGAGTGTGTGTGTGTGTGTGGATGCTGTACCGACACACAACGGAATTTCTACACAGCTCTCCACTCGCTTTACTAGGCTTTGTAGAGTTGCTTGAACCTTAGATGCGAACCAGGGGCAAATGGGGGCTGTGTCTATATACTAACTGAAGATGCAGCCGCAAGCATGGGGCTTATATTAATAACGTTGTCGCAGCGCATCTGTGTGGGGGCTGCAGCCTCAATGCACATACACTAACACATGCACACATACACAACACACACATCCGTTGCATTTGTGGTGTATTAACTAAATGCATTGACCTTTCGGCTTGTGCGCCTCGCTTGGTGGCAGAAATACGAGTTTTCCGTGTATCTATCCCCATATAACTAAGTGCACGTGTGTGTGTGTGTGTGTGTGTGTGTGTGTGTGTGTGTGTGTAAGCACGTATGCGTGTGTGTGTTTGGGGAGTTGCTCTTAAACTTGTCCTGCATCTTTTCTATGTATCGTTCTCAACATATCTTTGCGTTGGCGTGCGGGCATTTGATTTGCTCCTTTTATTTTTAGCCAAGCGTTTAGTGTTAAATGATGTTGGTCTTGTGGGGGCAGTGTTAACTGTATGTTTTCTGGTGGGAGAAGCACAAGGCATTAGTGGAGTTGCTTTTACTTTACATACCCTGAAAGAAATAGTAAAGTTATCTTATCTAAAAGGTTATAGGTGGCTTGAGCTGGATTATCTAATGTATGATATACCAATCCTAAGTATTCTGTTTGCTTTATTATTCCGACCGGCTGTAGATTACATTATTTGTTTAACTTTGAGGGTGAACTTTCTCTTGTAATGATCTTCATTACTCAAATTCGTGTCTAATATATTAAGTAAGCTACAGAAAGATAATAATTTAATAATAATACAATTTCTAATAGTATTTTTTATGCATTTTTATTGAGTACTTGTTTGATTTCTCATATGCCTCAAAAACCTTTTTTTATTTTGGCTTCTTTTATAAAATATTTCATAAACTGATAACATATGCTTGTTCAGCTTTCGAGGTGAATTTCTGATTGAGAACCTCATCGTAAATAACTCAAAGGCGGCTCGGAAGTGCCGCGTACATTGGCAGCATATTAAACATGAATTAATTCTCGGTTCGGTTATTATTCCCACGGGATCCCTAGCAGGCATTGCGCTCAAAAGGAAACCAGAACCATGTTGATATCAGTTTAGCCTGTTGCTGACTATCAAATGGGCGCTAAAATACGGCATTTGTTTAAGCGCTTAAAACGCACGCCGATAAGCGGAGAGTAGCGAGGTTTCCTTTTTTTTGTATTTATTTCACAGAATTTTCGGCGCAAACAAAGCGCTTGGCCGTATCTTTCATATTTGTTAATCACATAATTTGTTTGGTTTTTGCGGCTGCCCGGAGACAGGTACAACGGCCACTAATTGGCCGAATGCAAAACGAAGGAAATCTCTTTATTGGTGGCTAAGGATATGTATAAAACAGGAAACAAGTGAATTTACAAAGGAATCTATCGTTTTACAGTGTTGATGGGTCATTCATTTCTTTTATTTAATTTTTGCCACAATGGTCAAGGATCTACGCTGGCTGAAAGCAAAAATTGGCTCTGAATGAGCTGCACTGGCAGACAACCGCGTAAACAGCTGTAGGCTACAAATACATTCATACATACATACATACATACATACATACACACATATCTATCATTGGTTGTGCACAACATTGTTGCTAATTCGCTGCAGGCTGACCGCAAATAATCAGACAGGAAGCTGTGCGTCGCATGCCCACATACTAGTTGATACATGCGTGTGTGTGTGTGGGCTTTTGACTAAACAAATTTATTAGCAAATACCGCAACAGATACATTTGTATCTTACAGATACTTTTGTGCGTGCGTGCGTGCGTGTGTGCGTTCGCAATTTAAAGTGGCTATTAATGCTTCTATCTTGGCGCCCAATTAATTGTATCCAATAAAACGAAAATTATATGCATAAAGGGTATATATATATATATGTTTTTAAGTAAATATGTGTGTGCTTGTGTGTGGCACGAAGGGCGTGCAAAGCGCAGGGCATGAAAAAGATTTGCAGAAATTTTGGCGCCAAAATGCAAGTTGATAAACCAGTTGCGTTGCATATTTTTCCCCTACAAAAATCTGTGCGCCTTTTTTCTGCGCCTGTCTCTCTGAATATGTTTGTGTGTGTGTGTCGCTTATCGGCGCCTTCAACTGCCAGTCAGATAGTCATTCAGCGTTCTACATCTACATTTATAGTGATCGACACACACACAGACACTTGTGCACACAACTTTATGAGTTTGAAATCTAAAAAACAAAAAAAAAAACAACAGAAAACCTTCCAGAATTTTAAGGAAAGGAAGAAGGCGACGCATAATTTGTAATAAAGCTCGAGGACTAATGTGTTTCTTTTTTTGTTGTTGATGTATTTTATCCTCGTTTTTGCCTTGTGCCCATTGAGCCACGCAAAACTTAGCCTCGGCCCATAAAAATCACTGAGGCAGCCGCATGAACGAAAAATTTGAAACTTTAAACTTTTCACTTAATGAATCTAAGCGGGACGAGGTGCGCAACGTTCGAGCAGGAGCTATGGTGTGGAGCTGTGTGTAGCTTTCAAAATTGGATGTGATCGTTGTTGTCGTCGTCGTCACCGTCGCGCACTGCCCATGGCAGGTAGTAAAGTTGTGCAACATTTTTTCCCAGGAACTTTTTTGTACTCCGTGCTGGAAGCAGCAAAAAGGAGTATATAGGCCTCTCAAGTGGGAGTTTTATGAGGAATGCTTTATAGTTTCAGAAAATTGAAATTGTTGTTATACTGATTCTATTCCGATACTACTTTGATCAAACTTAGAAGTTTGGTATTGGAAATACTGATAAATAATTTTCACAAGTAAAGAAAAGGAAATAGTGGTACAAAAAAAGAAATTAAAAATTGTTTTCCACTCTACATTTCAAATTTTAAAACTAGAGTTACCAAAATTCTGCTTCTAAATTCATAAAAGGCCTCAGCCATGTCGCTTTTTCTTATAAGTTGCTTTATACCATTATTACAATAATAGAGTATCTCGCAGTCAAGCATTTTCTCCCATAACATTCTCACTTGTTGTGTTTGTTGTGCCAAAACTCCTTATTGAAGCATATCGAGAACTGGTGGCGCAGCATTCCATGGGACATCCACCAAAAGCCGAGACCAAAGCAAAGCCCCAAATGCACGCCACCAACCAGCGCGGACGTATCAAAGACCTAAGCCATTGATCAATGGTATTTGTTGTTGTCGTCGTAGCTGTTGTTGTTGTTGCAGTGTCTGGTTAGAACTGCAAGTTACCTGGCCAAAGCCCATTTAACGTGCCAGACACATTTTCGGCGAAATGTTTTTAACAGGCCAAAAATACACACACACACACATACACACAAACGTGAAGTGCTGGCCCAACGAAGGAGCGGACATGAGGACATGACACTGCACACGGTATGGACATAAGCGAAAGCTAAGAACCTTGTCCATGCCATGTCCCACTGTACCAGACCCTGTTCCAGACGCAATAAGGAGGCACTGCCAAAAGGAATTTGCAGTGCAAACTGTGCGTGATTAGAGAGCTAAATTGAGCGCTTCGCTTTTTTGCATTGGTTTGTGCGAGATTTTCGATACTCAGTATTTTGTTGCCGGGCTCCCCTTCCCCAACATTCGCCTCTCTTTCTGCGCCTCTCTGTCGGCGGTCTCCCACTCGTGATCGCATAAGAATGGGAAGTTCATATTTGTTATCGTGCTTTGCTACGAACATTATGTGTGTGGTTCCCGTCTCGACTGCGTGTGTGTATGCATGTGAACGAGATGTGTGTATCTGTGTGGAGACCGCCAAAGCGCTGTTTTTTTCGTCTGCCGTGTGACGCAATTTTGGCGCGAAACTTGGCGTCTCTTTTGGGCTTTTTGGTGTGTGCCATTGGGGCACGCTTTGTGCTCTTTATGTTTACGTGTGTATGTGTGGAAGTTGTTGATTATTCTCTAAAATAAACGGACTGCTCATTGGTTAGGTCTTTAAGGTCATATCATGGATTGACTTGATATGATAAATGACATGTCATTGACCTCGTTTTGTATTCTATTAGAAATGCATTAGAAACTAGATCCCCCAAAGAAGTTTAATAGATACTGGAATAAAACAAGGAGTACAACTCTGCTTACATGCAGTGCATATTACAAGGCATTTTAAAAGACAGATCCTTGAGCAAATAGATATTTAATAGTAAATATTCAAAATACTACATACTAGATGACATGTTATTGAACTGGATTTGTATTTTAATGAAATTTTATCATATAACATATACTTTCTGTTACGTTAAAACAGGAGTAGCGCTGTTCTACTTTAGTCACATGCAGTGTGTCTTGCAAGACAGTTGGCATGACAGGTCATTAAAACAGTCTGGTAGAACTTATCGCAACATTTTTTCGTGAACTTCAAGAATACTTTGAAGAATTTTAAACTATGTAACTAAAAGCGTAAATCCTATGTGAGAATAATGTGGGATCAGTTTCAGTAGCTTCCTTAGGGATCTCTTCACCTGCACAGGAACTGGCCAAAAAATGCTTCCGTTTCCTTGCATCGACTTTCCTTCCGCTGGACACCTTCTCGCTAGGGAAGTGTCTCGGCTAAGTTGTGCTGTCTCGCTAACTGCAGAACTTGTAGAACTTCCCAATCCTAAATAAATAAGTCAGCAACCACATCCTGAGAGCCAAACGAAACTCTTGAGTTCTGCTGTTTAAAATCGCAGCCGTTAAGTAAAGTTCGAACTGTCAACGCCGATTGACCGCAAAGACCAAAAAAAGTAAAACCGAACTGACATTGACTGGTAATCCAATACGCTTGAAGAGCTAGCGATTGGTCGAGGACCTGTCCATGCTCTCGGCTTACGTTATATAATCGACGGGGGCAAGGCGGAACGCCGGACAGTTAAGTTGCAGAGGTTGCGAACTTAATGTTAACACAAGTGTGGTTTGTTTTTTTTAGCGGGAAACACTTTAGAAATCTGTGGCACAGTGGGCGTGGCACCTGAGAGTGTGTGTGACTAACGGTTAATAGAGTTGCGCAAAACCCTGGATTTCGTTTCCTGGAAATGCATTAGCTAAGCGCCTTCAGCGTTTGTCTTTTAGCGAAATACTTTCGGCTGGTGACAGTTCCAGAGAGTTAGGGAGGTAGAGAGAGAGCTATAGATAACCGCCTGTGACATGCGATACCTAAAGGAAAGTGATCCTTAGTCCTATCTGTGCATAAATCTAAGCGCAGCACTTGAATGGACACTTGAGCGTACAATTTTCTCATCATTGCCAATGTGCCGCTGGTCAATTAATGAGCTGGCGACGTTGGAGGAGAAATACGCCGTTCAACAAATATCCTGTTGTGCAGTTGACACTCCAAATAAAGTGCAACAAACGGCAAAAAAAAATGTAGGGAAGATACATTTTTTTACGGCTAGTTATAGATATCCCTTGTTGGACAGACAGGTTTGACATTTGTGGACAATCTGCAGCCGCCACGTCCTGTGGTGTTTGGTCCTGTTAAGCAAACAGCAAGTGAAAATCGGAGTCGGCGTCGGAGTCAGCTGAGTAGCGGCTGGGAAAATTTTTGGGCAATCAGCTGTTGGGTCGAAAGAACCGATGTGGGAAAATTGTGGGACCCTTCAAACGGATTTTTACTGCTACGACTGTAGCTAAAAACCTGTTTGACTTTTGTTGTGTTGTCTTTGGCTTTGCTTTAGTTTTTATTTTTCGCCTCCACTGGTTGTTGGTGTTAGTCTGAGCTCCTTTTTTCGATTCAACAAAGGCACAGCAAATCATCAAGTGCTGATGATGTGCTGGTAAATCCAAGACAGTGTCCTTACAACATTGCAACATCATTTATCGTAGATGCACGAGCGAGCGGCAAGTGGGCAGTGAACGGCGCATACCTGCCGTGTGCTGATCTCACGCTGGCCAAACAATGAAGTCAAAGGGCAGATTGATAGACATATCCCCTACATAAAATATAATGTGTTACCCTAATAGCGTTTTATTTTTCTTTGGGCTTTGTCATCTTTTTGCTGTTGGGTGTTACAATTGCCGAATTATTGTCCTGGGAAACGGCTCCACCTACGTTTCGTAGGACCACCGAGACCGAGGCGACCGTAGGTCATCTCAATAAGCGAAAAATAATGCAAATTGGTTAAGAGGTGAGGCGGGGCTGGATAGGATTGCGAGTCGTTCGGGCAGACTGAGCAAATGGCTCAACAAATTTCAGCATGAGGCAGTTGCTGCCAGCAGCGACGTCAGCGGCGACTGCGACGCTTGCTGCCTAAGAAAATTTTGTCCGTTACAGAATCTGGCGCGCAACGGCTCACGGTTGTGTTTGTGTGTTTATGTTTGATAAAATGCGATATGGGCACATTCTCATGCCCAAGCCCATGCTCGTGCTCAATAAACCCCCCTGCCTTGCGTTGGCTGGTGCAGCAGAGAAAAAGAAAGAAAAAGAGAGAGAAAGAGAGAGCGAGAGGGAGAGCCTAAAAGCAATAGAGAAAAAAGAGAGAGAGAGCGGGAACGTGATCAACCCGTCCTCGTCGTTGTCGGCAGCAGCGGCAGCGTCAGACGAGGCGCAACATAAACGAGCATAACGTATTTTTTCTGTCGGTGTGGCACGAACACAAACACACACACACGCTAACACTGGATTGCCACAGGGGCCCCTCCGTATGCCCCTAACATATAGAGTGTCAACTTTTAGTCTCGATGTTGAAGCAATAAAAACAGAAATAATTGAAAAACTCCGAAACAGACCAATGCCGAACTATGCCCAAAAATATCTTAAAGATTAGATGCGTACGCATATGAAAGGGGTCTGGCTGACTGACGGACTGGCAGCCTCAATGGGGGCACAAACGAAAACGAACTCTTATGATTAATGTGCTGGCAAAATTGAGAAAATATATTTTTGTACAAAAACCCTCCACGCCTGAAACAAACGGAAATGAGGAAGTCGTCGTATGGTTTATGTTGTGCTAAAAGAGTTGGGGTGTGTATATGTGATGCTCAACTCGGATCGGCTCTTGCTAATGGGGTCTGGCTCAACATACGACACACAGATCACAAGCATTGAGATTAGTTTGGAGTGGAATCGAGTCGAGCTCTGTTCAGTCTGCCTGCTTAGGGGGAGTGCGCTGGAGCCTTGCCCAAACATGAAAGGAAGTGGAGTTCGGTGCCTGATGTATTCTTGGAAATGCGCTTCATTGTGCTGCGATCATAATTGTTGAAGAATGGAGACGAAGAATGCATGAGTAAATGTCAGCTATCTTTGGACAAAGCCTGTTTAAGCGCCAAAAATCGGGTTTGGAGCTTCTTTTTACTGTATTTCTATGGGTTTTGATTGAACATGCACAACGCATGGGAGTAATGGAAAACGAGCTCAATAGGGTTTGTTCCGGTTTAATTTATCTTTGGTAACCCTCATTATTCCAATATTCCGAATGCTAGCCACCTTTAAAATATATAAAAAAAGGTATTTCTGTGTTTATTAAAAGGTGTTTTTGAAGTGCTGGAGTTTGAGATCTTTCAGTGATTGCTTATCCAATACAAAAGACAATTTTCAGCAAAGTTTTTTCTAATCATATTGATTTTCTAGCTGCAAATAAGAACTAGCTAATTTATAATGTACAAAAAATCGCAATATTTTTCAATATATCCTGCTTTCTTTTTATTATTTTCTATTCAAATATTTAAATTTGACCACGGTTAACTATCTTTGCTTTGATGGTAACTGTCCACGCTTAAAAGTATGCAATTTTTTTTTCGAAATCAGTGTAAATATTTTAAACTAAAATTAAGAACCCCGAAAATTGCCTATCTTAACTTATCATTTGTTTGCTATTGTTGCATAATTATGCACCAATTTGCACCTCATTGTTTTCTTTATTCTTTCACTCATAAGGCATGAGATTCTTGGAATCAATCGATAGAGTCAGGCCCATCAATTTCCAATCTAAACCAATGCACGTGCGAATAATTCGGTAATGCGTTTGGTTCGGGAAGTCAGGCTGAAAAATTACCTGCTGGTATTGGTCATAAACGATGCTGTCACTTGTCCCAGCCCACATACAATGAAACACTCGTACACACACGAGACACCCGGGTAGTGTGTGAAGATTTTTCACAAAGTCACCTTAATGGCAAACCCTGTGCAAAGAAAGAATAAAAATGTATACAATAATAATAAGAATAATAAAATACATAGTGAAGAGAGACGAGAAGAAAGAGTATTTGTAAAAGTAAACACGCCAGGATATCAAGTGTACACATGCCAGACGACACAGTCTCGGATCTCGACTCGTATAGTGCATGAGTTATACGAACTCTACTATATAGAACGGAGACTGAGTGAGCGAGTGGGATAGATGCATGCGAAAGATCTCCAGTTTCTGCACTTGCACTCGAAGAAAAAAAAAATTGCTGGGTATTGTGCGACCGTTAGATAGCCCCTAGCCCATTGCCCCTGTCCCTGTTCCCGTGTTGAAAGAGAGTATCGTGGGAATGGGCATTGTGAATTTGTCTGGGCTTTGTCAACGGTTCAAGTGTCGCCAGCGACTTTTGTTGTTGTCTGTGTTTTCTTAGACAAATGTTTCAAAAATGTTCTGATGTTTTTTGTATATACGCTCTGCATCGTTCCTTCCTCTGCCCAATGTGCCACAAAGAAAGTACACGCGTTTACCATGCGTCCAAAAAACTAAAGAAAACTCAGAAATCTCGCTGAACTCCCTAAACTATCTTCAAGTGGTCAGCGCTGGGAAAGTAAGGCATTGTCTTTGTTCCTGGGCACTCTAATTTGTGCCCAGCATCACGGCGGACACTTGAGCCAGTGAAAGGTCCACACACAAGTGAAAGAGTAACCCACTCTCTATGGGAAATACAGAGTACAGCTGCATTTGGCGTGCGTGGGAGTCAGTTTTGCCAAGGGCAAATCGTGGGCATGACGCAATAAATAATATTGTTTGTAGTCGTGGGTTCATATCCCTAAGGTTTACTTTCTCACGATGACTTCTTGCAAGGTGTCCGTTAGAATTGTCCAGTGAATGGACAAATTGTGGTAGTTTTTGGGCTTGTAATTGCATATTAAGATATCTGCTAAAAGATCAGATATAACAGAGTAAAATATTAAAAACTTTTCATACCAATCACCGTGTTCTATTAGGAATGCATTTTATTTAAATTAAAGCTATTTTTGAGACATTTAATGATAAACAATTTTAATACCGGTATCGGTTCAAAACTCAGCAGATTTAAACAATTGTTTATAACAAGTTGACAAGTCATATGTCATATGGATCAAAAGTTTGTCCTAGTCGAAGGCTATATATATCATAAAATTTAAATAATAATAAGTATAATATCTTTAATTCAGGCTTATATTTTTCACATACAACGCTTCCTACAAGATGATCTAATATACTCATATGTACTTTCTTTGGATTAAAGATGGAATATCTTGAATATTTGTATTTGCTTTTGCTAGGTTATATAAGCCATGTTCGATTTACTACACTTGACACTTTAACCTGTTACAGGATAGGACTATAATTTACAATCTTAGCGGACATTTTTACAACCATGTTCATTGACTTTTCTGGCAATTCCGCGATATGAAAACAACGTTAAGATAGTATATCATAAATCATCAATAAAAATGTGGCAATCGTAGTGGTACGAAAATCAATGGCAAATATTGCATGAATGAGAGATTGAAAGGAGCTCGGGACCAGAAAATTGCTGCATGCAACAATGTTGCTAAGACTGGACAAACATTTGAAAGTCTGTTGCACCGCTGTTTGCACAGATAAAAAAAGTGAATTGGTGTCCCGTCGATAAGACGTGGAGCGGTCGATAGGGCATCATATCGCCGCAGATAAAAATATAAAACAAAAATCACAGAGAAAAAATATGAAAAACAATTTGTACAGAATTTAGTGAAAAATTGTGCATAGCAAGAAATCAGCATTAGGGGATACGCTGATAAAAGTGTTGGGCATTGTTTGACAAGCAACGAACAGCGGGCGTAGATACTGAGGCACACACATCAACAGCTAAAGATACATGCTCTGCAGATACAGATACAAATGTTGTTTGTGTATGCAGAAGATCGCAAACATATTTCAACTTATTTAAAAGCGCGTAAAAAGTCGATAAATGTCACTTATCTGTTTGCACAGTCAATACATAAAAAGAAACTGCCAAGAAAGTAGAGGGAGGGGTAGGGTAGAGCTGCAGACAGTCGGTGGCATGTGCTGCGGGTTCGAGCAGCGGAAATTGCAAATGCGAGTTTGAGCATTAGCGCCAGCTGCAATGATGTGACGTCATAAAGTTATCGCAGCGCAGATTGTTGTTCTTGTTGTGGCTGTTGTATACGCCCCCTTTAAGGCCCGCATGCAGACACACTCCAATACACTAATGCACACACACACGCACGTTGCACTGATAAGGCGCATTTTATGAATGAAACGGATTTTTTATTGCCTTTTTGTATATTTAACGGGCATTTTAACAGCTTTAAAGGCTTTGTTGTTGTTGCTGCTGCTGAAGCTGCTGTTGTTGTTGTTGTTGTTGTTGCCTTTACTTATCAATGAACACTGTGGACATTTCGCTTGCAATCTTAAAGCTTGCGGCAGTCTTTTGAAGAAAGCTAGCAATCGAAGTTGCCACTGACCTTGAATGCAACGTGTGCTTTCATATGTCTGTGGATCTTGTGAATATTTGTTGGTGGCACAATATCATATTTGATCTTACTGCGGAAATGCTCGCGACGTGCTTCAAGTAGAAACGTCAAACGTCTGCCGATTCGCTACAATTTCAGTCATTCAGACAAGACTTATAATATATACATATATATGTATATACATATGTTGCTGTATGTTCATTTATTTGATTTTATTTTTTGCAATATTTACTAAGCATGGCGCGTGCTGGGGTTTTCAATGAAGCAAATTATGCCTAAATTTTGTGTACAGTTCTATATAAATATACACAGACATAGATAGCCATATAGAGTTGCAAGCAATATACTCAGATTCATTGTGTGTTTCAATATTAATGCCCTACATGCGGTATAGAAAGATACTGATTTTGATTCGAACCTGGTTTAGTTATATTATTTCAAGTTAAACCTGGTTTGGTACATATAATAAAATGTATTATTTCACACTATTACTGTTCTATTTCTTTATCATGGTTGATGTATATTTAAGATACCTTTGTTATTTGTTTATCTTAAAAAGTTGTTCATGCTAACGTCAGTAAAATTAATAAACCCATTTGCTTCGGCAATCTCGTGTAGGGTACAAATATGTTGCTTTCCGTTTCGGTTGTATTTGCTGACTATACACTGACTTACATAAATATATTTATATTATGTTTTTGCATATTTTTATATCACACAGCTGCGTCCATTTACTTATGCACATTTCTCAAATATTGAAATGATAAAAAAGGAAAAAAATGTACAATCATACAGAAACAATTCTAAGAAATTTGTCGGCGATCTATAAATACTTGAAGGCTCTTTAAACAACACAACACACATTCCAGAATACCTTTTATCATCCTAGGCTTACTCACATATGTCTGAATGGTCTCTGATTTGTGTCTCTGGTTCAGCGGTTACAGGGCACTCCTTTTCCATTCATACGCAACCAAATAACCAAAAAAAAAAAAAAATAAAAAGAAATAAAATAAAATCATTCATTGAATGGTTTCTTCTTCCCAGAAATTGTAGGCACTTAGTTTCCACTGCTACTAAACGCGAATCCGTTGCCCACAGTGCACAGTGTCTCGCGGCCACTTCAAACTGGGCAATACCAACAGCGGCTCTATAGAAAATTGTCAGCCAACAATGGTTATGGTAACCCCGAAAAATTATGCCCAGAAGTGTTTAACAAAAGTGTTAAAATTGCGTTCAGAAAATTGTTGTTTGGAAAATATGAATTACAAGATGTCCATAAGGTATTCAGGCTTTAGGTCAAGCCTCCGCTGTGCCGTTCTGTCGATGTCCTCGAACTGAAGAGTTACCTGCCGTTGCGCGCTGCACGCACTTCTGTTGTGTAAGCGGTAAGAGCATATATAGCCCATTGTAACAGGTTGCTTAACTCGGTTTTATTTTAGTTTACATTTTTTTGGTCTACTGTAAAAAATCAACTTTGTAAACGCTTTCTTTGAGGAGGTGTTAAACAAACGGCAGCCAGAACTGGCACTGTGCAGAAATTGTTAAAGGCGGCATGCGAAAAAAATATTGCAAATATCTGGAATACACAAAAAAGAATTTTCAATGATCTAGTTGCTTAAAGACGACCAGGGAGATTCAACGGAAGGGAGTATTGTGAAGAAAGTAACTGTTATTAGCAAGACTGCTGTTTGACCTCGAGTTATAATTGTTGCGAACAAGGTTTGAATTTCTGATATAGTAACCTCTTTCGGCCCATATTTCATTAATTATATCAAAAGTAGAAAAGACATTGGCAAGACCTTTCAATTACTATAATAGGGAAAACCTTGCCTATCTCTCTTATCGAATCTCATATCGATTAGCAATCGCAGGACAATATTCTATCAAATGTTTTCTGTAGGACTTTAGTCTCTTCTATTTCAATATTCTATTCTGTTTTGCCAACAATACTCTATAATGTTCATAAGTTATGGCCATAAAGCATATTCGATTACCTTTTAACCCACACCCTCCTTGATATATAGAATTTCATTCAGTGCGACGCATTTCACCTGTGCCTCATGCCAGACAAAGGACATTTAAAAACCAATTCCATACAATTAATAACAATAAAATTACGCTAAAATTGCAACAACACAACACCCTCCCTCCCGCACCTTTTATAGACAACAACAACTACAAATGGGCTAAAAAAAAAGGAGATAAAAAGATGTATTGTCTGTTGCTGCATTCACTTGGAACTGTAACGTAGGAGTACAATGAATACGAGTGTATTCAAAATAACTCGTAGCTTGTAGCTCATTGAAAAGTGTCACATGCAGACTCTATATAGACTACATATGTATATGTATAATTGTAACGGTTGTACAATGGGAGTTGCAACATGAAACGCACTCGACTCCTTGTTACACGTGCGTGCGGCAAACAATTGTGCCGCAAAATGCAATTGTGTCATGTAGTACATGTAGTACCGGCGCATGATGTGTCCTGTTGTACCAATGTCCTGAACTGACCGTTGTCCACCAGATCTTTAAGAAATCAGCGATGTGAAAATTTACGGAACGTGATTCTCTTTACTTATATATATCTCCCTTTATTTTTTTTTTTTGGATTTTTTAACTGAAAAAGTTGGCTCATTGTTTGGCCAGTTCATTATGGGCACTCCCGTGTGTAGTTGGGTTTGGTTTGGTTTTGTTTTTTTTTTTTTTTTTTTTTTTTTTTTTTTTTTTGGGGCGGGTTTCGCTTTTTTTTAAAGGGGGGCGCGCCCTATTGTTTAAACGGGAGCAGCGCTTGTCAAGGCACGTACGCGAAGTTTTAGCTTGGCCATGGCTACAGTATTTTTGCCGCCAAAAAAGTTTGACTGCCTTGCTAGGCTGTAAGCTTTGCCTGCGGTCGACTGCCTTTTTATTTTCTTGTATTTTTGGTGCCCGACCATTAAACTAATTTATCACCAATATAGCGCAATATCTAAGCAGCGAGCGAACCGGAGCCGGGACAGGCGGGGCAACCCTTGGTTTGTGGGAAACCAGCCTAGGTCTAGCATTCTCCTAGGCTGCTGCAGGACATGGCTTTTGTGTGTGAGTGTGTGTGTGTGTGTCTATTTACCATAATGAAAACATTTTCAAATATTTTATGCAAAGTTGTTGCAGCCTTGACATGACCTTAGCTCAACCTCAGCGCTACCCCGCGGTGATGCCAAGGATGCGCAAGCGCATCTAAATATATATCCTGTATGGGAATTGCTGGGCAATTGCTACTATAAGCATATATACAATATATGTATGTGTATGCCAATACCGGTTCGTAATTTGCTAGCTGAACTAGTTTCCCCCTCTCTGTCATTATGTAGATTTCATGTTGGGTAAATGTCACTGGTAGCTCTGCCTCCCCGCCCCTTACCCCACCTAGCTTGTTGTTGTAATTGCTGCTGTAGTTAATGTTGCTGATGTTTTTGTAGTTGTTGCTATTGGGTCTTTAGTTTTTCTCACACAGGAAGTATGAAATAGATTGGCCATAAAAACCTCGGAAAGCACAATGCGTACTGATAAAGATCCAGTACGATGCAGCCAAGGAAGAACTAAAATAAAAGGTAACAAAAGCGGCAAATTGGGTTGTGAAAATCAAAAGCAGACAGCAAAATATCCATTTGCCAGCACAAATCCTCTCGTAGTCCTTGTTACATGTTTGCACTGACTGCTTGACTGTCTAAGCCGCAGGTACAAAATGATTAACTTCAATGCCGTTGAAGATTCTACACCGCAATTAGGACGCTGTCAGCCCAATAAAAAGCAAACTAGTGCAAAGGTTCAAAAATCGAGATAATAGCAAAGAATTGCGTCGTCACAGGTTCATCTATAGATCAGAAGAAAACAAATCCCGCACTGAATCAAACCAAAATGCACTTAGCCATTAGAGTTCCCCCTTATATGTGAGCTGGTGTATGTGGGGGTGCAGGCAGCATTATTTTTTAACATCAAACAAATAAAGGTCAAAATACAAGATATATATATAGTACGTAAGGAAACAAAAAATTAGTGGTAAAAACTTAGCTCAGCTGAGAGAAGGCAGCCACAAAAGGAGCGCGTGATTTGTTGCAAGATTTCTGTGTAAATGGCATAAAAAACAGATACGTGGCCAGCTCTGGCAATAAAGCGACAAGCCGTGGGAGCGACGTGGCTGCCGTTAATGGCGCAGTTCTGGCCAAGACGACCTCGTCCTCATCTTGGACAATTAACACAACAACATCCTTGGGAATGTCGAGCAGGGCCTACTTTTTTATGAATTGTTCATAATTTTTTTCTTTCTTGCTCCTCTATGTAGAAGAGGGGCAGTCTCAAAGGCAAGCCGACGCAGTCACAATCAGCTGATTTGTAGAGCGCGGGAAGAGAGGGGGATTAATTATGTTGACAGGTTGCTGCAATTGAAGTGTTGTCGCCCCCCTTTTTGGCTTCGATGGCTCGATGCCCAATGAATGAACAAGTGTAAAAACGTCGTTTAGAAATTCGTATTAAAATTTTCTTTGCGTCTTATGTTCAGGGTTTGGGATTTCCACGAAAAATTCCAGAGCTGGGAAATTGATTTTCTAAGCCTGGGCACGCACAGAATTAAAGGTACTAACGTCTGGGAAAGTTCACACAATCATTACATAAAATTGTTTTTTACTTTTCAAAATTGTATTTTCGCATAGGAAATGATATGGCAATAAAAAAATTTTGCATTATTTCGGCCGAACAATTATTTTCGCCAGAAATTTACAAATATTTTTTTAAATTCGTATTATAATATTTCACAAATAAAATAAAAATCAAGCCCATATTCCCCAGAGAGTCAACGAGTGCAAACGTGAATGAAAACTGTTTGGTAACGGGCCAAAAGGAAGATTTTTGCTCAATGGGCACCGAAAAAACGAAAAGGTGACAAGGCTCAAAGTAAAACTCAGCTGGCAACTGATGCGTTTGAATGTCGCCTCAGGTGACAAATTGCAAGGCTTGGCCAACAGGTTGCACTAACTGTTAACCATGGCCTTCCTTTTTCTTTTTTTGTTTTTCCTTTTAGCCAGGCACGCACAGACCGACCCGTAGCCGCAGTGAATGACGCGGCAGGTTTCGTGACCCGGCCAAAATGTGCCATTTCGCACCTCCATAAAAACGACGTCGATGCCAATGTGTTGTGTAATGCCCGTTACACAATATAATTGTCTAAATGGGTACCCACCACCCCTCCCTACGACCTTCGCTTTGCATTATTTGGCTTTATGTTGACTGCCGCCTTGGCAGGCCTTGTCTAATGTGCGATTTCCACTGCAATTTGCATAAAGCGATTTTCAGCAATTTTCACACATGCCACAGTCTTTCGAAAGGGTAAAGGCAATTGGACACAGGATGTGGCACATAAAGGATATCGGCTTAAATATTTACATAACAAACATTTTTTGGCGCGCAAAAATCAATGCCGCAACGTGTTGCATGCAACTTCCTGTGCGTATGTGTAGGTGTGTGTGTACTGCATGTGCGGCCGCTGTCTAAGTGGTAATCTGAAAAGATCCTTCCTGTCGGCATGTCACGTGTGCGTTTGCTAGCAATTGCCACCCACGTTATGTAACCAATAAAAGAATAAGAAGGAAAAGTAGAAAAACACCTCAAAAAACAAGTGTCCCAATGAAGTTGTCGACAAGGCCGCAAATTCATTCTCACGCCTGTTCCCATGTATGTATTTTTTTATTATTTTTTTTTATTTGTATTGGCATGCTCAAGAGAACGACTGGAATACACCTTGTACTTAGAAATAATCTTATACAATTTTGAGGTAATATATATTATGCACAAAAATATATGTCTACAAAAAAATTAGTTAGAATTAATTCCAATTTGAAGCGACTCAAAAAATGTTATAAATATAAAAATTTTGGTTTCCCAGTCGCACAGATAGATATGCATAATGCGGATGATCAAACTGAGCAAGAATTTATATACTATGCAGATTTAAAACGGACTGAAACTTTAGCACAATATTGGTACATACCCTTTTAGCCACATTTTATGTTTACAGGGTATATGTACGAAGCGGCAATTTCGCTTTAATGGCAAAATTATTATTGTTTGTGTTTTTCATTCATAAAATGAACTCATTCAGCGGAATTCATTGGAAGCGTTGTAAAAAATCTCCTACAATATATACATATATCCTCGCATTGTGCGGTAACAATGCGTCCGAGGCAGGATAATAAGGACACAACTAGCAAATCTCTACGAGTACTTGAGGCACAATGTGCCGAGCGGCGGCTACAACGCGCCAGCATCCCAGGCAAATTTAAAGGACATTCGTCCAATAAATTCTCACGTTTATTTCGCTCGTTCTCGCTCTCACCCAGCGTACTCTCGCTTTATGGCTCATTTGGGTGCATATTTTTTTTGCGGCATTTCTTGTTGGTTTTTTAATGTTGGCTAAGGCCCGGCTTAAACCTCAAGTGACCGAGGGCTTGATGAGTTCACATTTGCAAAAGGAGAAGCGGATGCGCCGCCACTCGGGTGTTCCTCCATCATCAACGACATCATCATCTGACGATCATCCGGATATAGTTCAATAAGGTTTCTTTTTTATTCTCGTTCGTAATTTTTTTGCGCAAGCGTCAGTCGGTGTTTCCTTTTTTTTTGTGCAATTTTCATGGAATTTTCAACACATAATCGAGAGATAATGCCGTTGATTATCTCAGGAATTTCTATTCAACTTATTTCTTATCCTTGTTGCTTGTTGTGCAAAGTGGCGCTGTCGTTGTCCCTCCACATCTGTGGCTTCCGTTTCATATTTCCTACAATCGCTCAGCGCTGTGTGCGGCCTAACAAAAGTGAGAGACTCCGACTTTGAGTCCGGTTTCGTTTTTGGGCTATGTGCATTGAGGCCTGGAAATTCTACGCGCACCTTACTTGGGGTCTGGTCTTCCAGGAATCAATGCGGCAAGTGGAGCAAAAATATTTTTAAATCGCATTTGATAACACTGTGGGAAAAAATGTGCTAAATGCGGTTTGGGAATATCTAATAAGGAGTAGATTTTATACACTGTGGGTTAATATGAAAAACGTTTGATAAGTAAATGATTTTTGTGCTTTTTATACCAAATTAAGATTGTATTTTCATCATAAGTGTAGGATTAAGAAAGTGCCAAAGTACAAAAGGGACTTGGATTAGTTTTAATAATCTACAATAATTAGAACGCCCCCCAGTCACCCCGCCCCCACGAATCGCGAAAGCTTATATCTTCCACAGTTTTAGAGCCCGACACCCAAAATATTAAAAAGTAGAAATTGGTAAAAAAAATATATTTCTAACCGAAATTTTCTAAAATAACAATAATTTTTAATACCGTGAACGAGTATAACGCAATCGATAACACCCGATTGCAACTTTCTAACTTGTTTATTACGGTAAGAAAAGGATAGGTTAGTTGCTATATACATTTTCTTAAGTAAAAATAAATAAAATATCCTTAGATCACAAATGCTTACATTTATATGAGAATGTCAGTGACAGTTTGTTGACATTTACTGAATTTACAACTAAACAGCTTTTATTTGACAAGAAAATGTAATTAGATTGCATATCAATGCAGACAGTTTTGTAGCCAAACATCAGGTTTTTCCCAGCAACTACCCCAAAAACTCGGAGAAAAAAGAAAACCCGCATAACAATTTGCAGCCTGGTCACAAGTTTACAGTTATGCATATAAAGCTATGTAAATTATGAAGTTGATAAGCACGTTTTAGTATTGCGAGCTAAAAAAGGAAGAGAGTCTGTGTCTGCGTCTGAGTCGGAGTTTCTGTCATTGTTGATGAAGATGAATGATGTAATAATTCCATCATAAAAATGCTTGCTCAGCTAACATTTCATACGCAACCTAAACTGACAAGCTGGCCAGCCCCGTGTGTCAAGGGGTTGCTAGCCCCCTCCGCAGCTCTCCCTCTCTTTGAGCTGGCAGCTTTTTTGCAACGAACTTAAAGCTAAAACTCAATTTCTAGCTAGAAGCTGAAGTTCCTGGCAGCTGTCGCTGCTTCTGCTGCTGTTGCTTTACAACAAGTTTTTACATTTGCCACACTGCAACTGCGGTACATTTTCTCGATTTTTGAAACTGGTTTCGGTTAAATCTAAAAACCAGAGATCCATTTACATTTATCGTACTTAGGGACGTACAAGTTATTTTTTTTTTTAATTTTTTTCCAAATGCCAGCTTTGCAACTGATTTTGATTGCCTTCGAATTTGGGTGTCTGTGTAGAACTTAGAGAGAATGAGAGGAAGAAAATCCATTAACACGCTCAGTCAAGCAAAATCCATCATAAAGGTAAATCTTTGTTTACCTTGACCCTGCCTCCACATACACAGACACACACAAACACACACGTGCATGCATAAACATGCTGTCCGGTATCGATACGTGCATCCTTTTGGTTGGATACTTGTTTTTATGTCTTCTTCTTCGACAATGGCTTGCCCTCGTCTCACCTTTCGATTTTTATACCCATTGGAAATTGATTAAAAAAGGGTATAATAGGGTTATGCATTTGAAGAAGTTTTTTTTATTAAGAATATTATATATATATTTTTTTTTTGGAAGCATGGACTGGTCTATCTAGCTCTATTGATGAGTATCGATAACATCTTAACGCCCTGCACATTTCAGAAAGGTGGAACAATAAACACAAAAGTTATTTAAAATTATATTTTCTAAAGTTGTAAAAAATGTCCAGCTTGCTGTGTGTGTGTATTTGTTGTGCATGCATGAAAACAGTATGTTCAAATCTACTTTACATCAGCTCGAGCCTGACTACAGGGTATCTTGCAGTAGAACACTCACTCCTAAAACACTTTTACTTGTTTTTTACAACTTTGTTTTCAACGTCGATGAAGTTTTTTGTTTTGATTGCGTCGTTCGTTGTTCGTTATTGTTGTTGTTGTTATTGTAAAGTCAAAGTGTCGAATTGTAAAGATCACTCACCTTTTGCCTGCCTAGGCCGATCGTAAACGTATCCCATAGATACATAAACATTTACATTGCTGCTGTTGTTGTTGTGGCTGGGGCTGCCCATTGGCTCGTACCCCTTTATTATGCCAGGCATGTCGCCGTTTGTGCGCGTATCCGTTCGCCTCATCTACTTGTATTTTTTACTGTGTAATCACGCTTAAGCCGTGCCTCAGTCGCTGTCGCCGTCGCTGCCTCTGTTGACGTCGCCGTCGCCTTCGCCGTTCTCTCTATGTCTAGCTGCACGCTTATTTATTTGTTTGTTGGCTCCAAACTGGTACTGGCATCCATTGGTGTGGCTCTTGGTCTACCTCTTGGTCTTGGTCTTATCCAGCAAAAGTACAGTCCTCGTTCTGTTTTTCCTGATTTTTCTCCAAGTTGTGTGCACCAAAAAGGGGCGCCCGTTTGTTGTGCGTGTGTGCTGAGTGTGTTTTGTGGCTTGCCACGCTAGCCAACTGGTTTGTCTAGTACGAGTATCTCCTCATTTTATTGCCCTTCTCCAACGCCCCATCTCTTGCCATGCTCTTCTATTTCTTAGAATGCTGTTTTCCTTCTTGTCGTATCTGGCGTAGATCAAGCCCCGCCGACCCAAGTTTATTTACCACGCCACAGGTTTGTTTACTTTCATTGTCCTAGACGCGGCTCAACACGTAGATTGACAAAAAAAAAAAACAAGAAAATGAAAAAAACATTTTATAAGCCGATTTGCTGTCGCATGGACGGAAGGAAGTTCTAAGCGATGATGCGTTGGAAATATTAAACATTTCATGCAGTAAATGAAAAGTCAGCATCGGAAGTCAGGCTTAATTGGAAAGTTATTATTACTCCTTCAGGTAGCAAAAGTGTAGATTCATGTATTTTAATATATGCTAATATTAGCAGATATATTTCCATGGAAAATATAGTCTTTGAAAGGGCACTAAGTGCTAGAAATTCCTATCGTATGTTTTTGGTCATGACTTAGTTATGGAAATAATATATATGCTTAATCCAATTAACTGACTGAAATATAAAGAAAATAGAAAATGTACATTTATGGGATCACTATGATTAACAATATAATAAAGTTTTCGCCCCCGACGAACTCACGATCGTGGCACTGGAAGGCAACGAGGACGAGCCTTCCCTCATTGCATCCTGGTCCAGGCGATTTAGCGAGATTTGTCGAAGAGACAACATGGAAGAGATAACGTCGCGTTCTATGCATCGCAAAAGATGCTGAGCAGTACATGGTGCCTCTCACCACACCTGGTATTGTGGCAAGTCACAGAGAAATCCACATATCTATGGGTCTATGTGCAACCGCTCTAGCGGTTAACCGGTTAATCCTAACCTTACCTAATATTAAAGATTTTTAAATTGTGAATTACTAAAACACTATGAAGAGATATACTTTTTAATATACTATACATATATAATAAATAGAGATCACCCACATTATCTACTTAAATCGAACATCTTTTCTAATAAGCAATTAAAATATCATAAATGCTGCTGTCAAAGGTGAACTAACTTTATTTGTAGGTAGCCTGTCTCAAATTAGAAACTCAAGTGGCTCGGCCCACACAAAAAAGTATAAAAATAACATAAACTGAGTTGTTGCATTTTATGGCTAATTGATTTTAATCTGACCGCCACGACGGTGGCCAAAAATCAGCACACAAATCCGTATACATTACTGCAAACGAGCAGCAAAGGACGCAGCCCAAAGAAAATATAGAGATATCGTGATAAGGCCAAACATTTTTTGCGCATCATCATTATCGGAAGGGCCACTATATATACATGTATATCTCCATTGCCGGACAGAGCTGCTGGAACAAATAATAATTATTGCAAACTCAGATTAGTTGCGCCCGAATGAAAGTCGACCGAAATATCAATGGAAACCTGGGACAAGTTCTCTTCTTGTCCATCTCCTTTCATCTCTCCTCTATTTCCACGGTGGCTATCTGGCGTCTCGTATCTTTGGCTTTGATAAATGCTTCAGTGCATCCGACTGTCAACAAAGGAACCTGTGCCAGCATTTCTAACGGTCAACCTGCAACGGCATCAGTCAGCTGACAGCTTGAGATACATTTTGTATGGGTATTTGTGCAATGGGTTTCGGCATTGCCCACTTGAGGTGCAGCCGAGCAGAAGATAGCATCTACTCGAATTTGTTTTTCGAAAACCATGTGTATTAGTTATCTAGGGTAGCACAAATACACACACACGCACAGGGCTAAAAAGGATACAATTTTTGGCGCTCTTTTTCTGTGTTGGTCAAAGAAATTTTACTGTGAAAGGATATTTGTGTAGCCTTTGAAAAAAGGATTTTTTTTCGTAACGAACTGTTCATTTTGCGCGCCACAGCCAAAGCCAATAACGCTGACAGTGTGTGTGTTTGTGTGTGTATGTTGTGCGCATTTCGTAGTTGGTATCTTAAACTCACAATCATGAGCTGGCCGGCTCAAAGGTCGGCTTAAGACTTTCTAGAATTACTGTGGCATGTGGGTGTACGTGCTGCTGAAACAATATTACACACAGCCACACCACACACATACACCCACACACATGCAGGGAGACAATGCTTGCTTTATATTCATTAAGGATGTGCAACAAAACAATATGCAAGTTAGTTATTTCTTGCAAAACAAAAGCCTTACAACTATACCGAGCTCTAGCAATATTTTCAAGTTAAAGTAGGCTTATCCTTTACCAACAATTTTTCATATATCCTTACTCTGTTCCCTTTTCGGCTCAAGCTATTATTAATTGATTAAGTAAACTGCAACTTTGGTTGTTCAGTTAGCAGGCAGTGCAGGACCACAGCTGCTACAGAGCAAGTATCTGCATATTAGATCTAGGTAACTAGAACCTTAGATCCTGCTTGACCACACACACAAGTCCTGTGTCCATTCATTTGGAAGCCTAAATGTGTGAAATGCTTTTGTGCACATATGAGATGATCTCGTTTTTGTTGAGCGAAAGAGTAGAGATCATCATATGCACATATACATACATACATAGTTATATATTTGTATATATGAAGTTCTGGCATCTGCACTATTTTTCGCTTTGCTGTTTCCATTCCCATTTAAAACATATTGATCCATGCCATTGAGCAATGTGTCGTCAAACAATTTGCCGTCCTAAGCCCTCTAGTTCTGGCTCCGGCTCTGGCCAGAGCTATGCAAATTATGCACAAATTGTTCAATTTCCTAGAAGCTAGATCACATGCGGCCAGTTTTTTTCTTTTTTCTTTTTTTTTTTTGCACAAGTGTTATATTTATATCTGAGTCTTAAACGGAAGTTTTTATGTTTTTCTCAAGAAATGCCGCCTTAGTTTTTAACAGTAGCTGACTTACGTAATGTTTGTATTAGAGGTTTTTGATTTCAGTTTTTATTGTTTTGTGTTTTTATTTTTTCGGTACTTGGGTCGAGTCGGAGGTAATGCTTGAACCCTTGCGGCCTGCTTGAAAAGTCGGCTAATGGTTTTTCACACTCGGCCGCTAAAATTCAAAGGATCAAACTAGACATTAGCTAAAGACTCACTTGCATGTAAATGATTTCTATTTTATGTGTATTTACATCGAATGTTAGGATCAAACTGCATTTTGTCTTAAGTTCTAGCATTGGAGGTGTTCTTAAACGGAATTCAACGGGGAGTTTTCAACTCATGGTTGACCGTTATTTGATATATGAGTTAGAGAATATGGTGGAAATAAAGGCTTCGGGAATTAGACAAATTAGATTTGTTTTGGACGGACCCAACTGAACAGATACCTTTAAATACATGACTGTATCTTATGTAAATATTAAGAAGCATTCATGGACGAAGTATAAATGTTGAATATTTTGTATAGAATTCTACTCCAACAGGTCCTTTTACGTGGAGTCTCTTTAATCAATAACAGATTAGGCAACGGAAATAGTGTATATATGTATGTATATAAAGTTATTTAATTTTTTTTTAAGATAAGAATCCTATATTTAAGAAAAACTCCTGTTCTAAGAAGCTTTTTTCTCAAATCCAATAAAGCTTTAAACAAATTTTTTAGTCGGCTTCAAGCTATTTCCTTTAAATAAAACCTAACTGTGTTAAACTAGAATTTAGAAAACTTGCACAATACAGCCGTTTATGAAGAGGGTTTCAACAAAACGAATCGGCACATTTGAACGCATTGTTAGGTGCGACTACGGCCCACAAACAGTACTTCAAAGATGCCTACCTAACAATAATGCAATGGAATTTTGCAATATCATGCGAGCATGTTAATTGCCTTTTGCAGAGTCTCAAAAAAATGAGTTGTAAATGAGCAAAAACTTTGTGCAAAGTGCGCGCGCAAGTGTAAATCCGTAGACTATACTCGTAGGGTTCCACAAATCATTGCGGTAGCTCCTTGCGTAGCTAAGTATGCAAAAACTAAAGAATCCCATCATCAATTACCCTTTTGGAAAGTCGGGAACATGAAACAGACCGACACGTGCATTGTAATGATCATATCATCAGCGAGATGAAGAAAAGGAAAGGATCCTGCAGAACTTATGAGCATAGCGGTAACCAATCGATTTGGCAACATAGCAGTAGCTGTGGACCAGGCGTATTACCAATCTTTAGATCAAAATCAAATGTTTTATGCACACGCCTCGTTACGGACCACGTTCGAACAAGCCGTGAAATTTTCGTGTATCTCTAATGCATAAATCCAATAGTTATGAAAAAGCAATTATGTTGTGTGGCTCGATGATTGGTATCCCTTTTGGTCCTGTCTCTACGTACTGCTTTTGTATTCTGTTTTAAAGGCAATTGGTTGAATGACCTCCGCGTGATTGACCGCTTGGCCGTGAGAAACTTGAATGCAACCCCTTCATTAGATCACTTTTGAAGAGGTTACATAAAAATTAGATGATTGCTTTTTAGTGTGTCATTAAAATTGACTGTTTGTATTGCTCTAGAGTGAGCCTGTTGAGGTACGCAGAGGACCCTTCGTTCAAGTTGTGTTATGGGGCGCTGGCTCAGCAATTTTCCGTTAAAAATCAAAACATATAATTTTCCCCTGAACCGAGACTCCGAGACAGAGGCAGTGCAGGTATAGAATATCAGTGCATAGAGGAAAATCCAATACATACAGGTACATAGGCCAGACGGGGTAGGGCAAACAATAGAACCTGTTTGCAGGGGAAAGTCCAACTGGAAGTCGGGCCCATAAGAACCGAGAAGAGATTTCCTGCAAAGAAATGGAAAATAAACAAGACGCAGGCAGAGGCAGAGGCCGAAGCGAAGGCGGAGGCGGAGGGAAAGGCGAATGTAAAGAGCACACAATAAATGGAAATTGATAAATAGGAAAACAGGTTGAGGACAGGTACAATGCAGATACATAGTTGCGGCGGGGATGGGGTGGGGTATGTGAGCCGCCAGTAGCCCCTAAGCCATTGCTGAAGCGCGGCATGCACGTGGACGTGGACGAGGATCGGCTTGTGATGATATTGATGATTATTATGATGAAGCCTTTTCATTTGCTATGCACACTTGGAGACGTCGCTGTAACGAGTTTTGTATGCGCTATTCGAGAAAACAGAAATGGAATAAGAAGGAGAAACGAGTTAAGAGTGCCTGCGGTTTAATGGGGGTTTGGCTTTTTCACAGATTACCAAATTATGTGCCCATTCTTTAGACTCAAACAAAGGAACAACACACAATAAACAAAAAAGCAGCCAAAGTATAGTATGTGTGATGTGGCTCCATTTGTGCGCAGCCTGGGAAAAATTGAAGCCCCAAATGAGTTTTTATAAAAAGTCAGGACGCGAACAAAGAGGTTAATGTTTAGAGTTAGGGATGAGCGTATAAAAACTAATCCTTAATCTTGTAACATGCCAAGGGTGCCATCTCTGAAGTCATAAACACACATATAGATTCTTGGTCAGCACCAATGAGGCCATGTCCGTCAGTCTATCCTTCTGTCTCAAAGACTATAAGAGCTAGAAAGTTGTTGAAATTTTGAATAAAAGTTCATGTATGTAACCTAGATCAATTTCATTTAAAATTATTATCATCGTTAATATAATATTTCAGACCCGTTGTTTTTAACAAGATTTTGAAATGAGAGCCCTATTTGGTGGTTCTATTCGAAGCATGCGCAGTTTCACAGTCTTACAAAAATCGAAACATCTAGTTTCATTATTTTGAGCTGATGTTGAAAATTATAAGCTCAGTGGAAATTGAATTTGCCATACGTTTCTTGTATAATAGCATCGTTCATATGCCACAAATTTAATAAATTAATTTTTTGTATAAGCACATATTTGAAAAGAATTTTCAAGACCTGAACTTTTAAAAGAATCGCACAGAAGCTATAAGGAATCAATTTTGCATAACGTGGGGCTAAGGTAAAATAATGCGCCGGCACAGTTTTAAGCCAGCTCTGAGCTGGGTACAGGGTATCTGCTAGCCAATTGTTTTGTCTGCAATTTCAAAAATATTTTTCTGACTATAAACCCATGAATTGCAACACATGTTGGCTTTGGCTTTGGATTATATGAGCCGCAATTTAAATGTCGACATAAACAAAACCCAAACGAACAATTCCTGCAGCAGTCAGGATACTATTGAGTATAAAAAAATAATTCAGCTCCTGTCGCTGTCGCGACTATATCCAAACAATAACACGCTGCTAATGAGCAGTCAGCAGGATCTGGCCAGCGCCTGGTCGGAGTTATTTGAGATTTTATCAAAACAAAACGACAGACAGGACATCAACTGGTAGCATCGATTGGTTTTTTTTTTCATTCTTGCGATCCTTTTTGGCGCTGCCGCCAGATCTTGTTTATGGGCTATGTGTTTATTATATAGGCGCTGGTTAGCTTAGTACCCCAAAATGCTCTGTAATACGAGTTGCCTTCAAGTGCGCGGTGCGATCTCTTGAAGTGGTCAACCCGTCAGGGGCATCAACATCTTTGACCATATGTCCTCAGTGATTTACTGTACTATATGTACATATATATATATAAATATATATAGACAAGTATTTGGGTTTTGAACCTGAGCCCAAAACTGAAGCAGAACATGCTTTGCATGTGGTATTGATTGAGCAATTTAAGTGTAGCCACAGCTATGTGTGTGCCTGTGTGTATCATTGTGTGTGTGTGTGTGTGCGCGCACTGATTTGGAAACTGTCAGCAAGCTTGCTCCAATTTCATGGCTGATTTGCTCGAGTGCATTCTAATTAATAATGGGTTGGCATCGTTTCGACTGAAACTCGTTAGCTACTAAATTTGACAACATCTGTTGTTTGATTTTTTACTTTCTTAAATTTAATCAAGGCTGACATATTGACCATTAACGGTTCTTTCTTTTTGAATATAATTCCAGGTAAAACAGTGTGCCTTAAAAAGCAGATTAAGGATCAAAGAAGGGATAAAAACAGAAGGTGAGTAAAATGTAATTCAATCCTTTAGTTTTTATAAGATAAGGATTATTTATTTATTGCCAAAACTGATCATAAGGTTAAATCCTTGTTAAGAGTGCGTTGACTAGCAATGGCTGAAAAAATGGTAAACTGTGGGTTGTAATAGTGTGGGGTCTATATTATAAACGCTACGCAATGTAACAAATCGAAAGAAGCTTAGTAAATTGTAAATTATTTTGTCTTGCCACATAAAAAAATTCAAAGAATTCTCTGGTAAAAAAAACCCTAACAAATTTAATTGCGAAACTTTCGAGGAACCGTTGCCATTAGGGATATACACCTTTGCTTATGCTACCGTACGCCAGCATTAGCTAATGTTGTCTGCAACATTGCCCATTAATGTTAAGGGCTAACTCTCTCGAGAATTTGCAGCCTTGAAAAGATCATTAGCAGGAATAAGATCGTAAAAACACATGACACGCGAAAAAAATGCAAGTGCCGCCCTTCTGGCCCATTGTTGCCTCTCGGACAGCCATGAAATTGCAAGTTGGGAGTAGATCAGAGATTGAAGATCGAAGATCGTTGCTGGACCTCCCGGGAAATCAATACTTGTTCAATTGCGGAACAATTGCAAGAGACAAAAGGCGAGCACGGCCACCAAATTTTATAGGGACACAAACATTGTGGCAAGGATCTAAGTGCGGTGTCTTAGGAGTTGAATATACTGCGTCATGCGGCACCAAGATATATCATAAATGAACACAGGTTGAAGTTGCGGTTGTGTGTTTGAGGTTTTGCCGCCCCTCATGAGGAATCTGTTGTTGTTGTTGTTGCTGTTGATGTTGATGGCATCGGTTTTTGGCTGTGTGGTCGCCGTTCGGGCCTGGTGAATTCCTGGAAGCTAAATACAAACAAGTTGGCGGCGGGATTGAGCAAAAATATTATGAGAAATAACAAAAGTAATCAAATATGAAAAAAACTAAGCGAGCTGGCAAACATATTCAAGTTCTTGTCTTTAACACAATAGGCAGCTAACATATAATTTTTTTATTTTTTAGCTATTATTTACTTATTCATTGCACTTTGTTTGAGATCCAGGCGAGAGATCTCAAGTGCTTGGCGGCGTGAAGGAGTTAAGAAACGATTATGATTTTACCGCACAAGTCGAGGACTTCTATATGTATATAGAAATTTAATGTATATGCAGTCAGGATATGCAAAGTTCTTTAAACGTGTCAAATTGTCAGCATGAGCTCCTTTTGATCCTCGCAACAATTTCGCACGGTCAGCCGTACCTGGGCCAGCGCCTGCGCCTAACCCACGCAGCGTGCTCCTGCACCGCGCTGTTGTTCTGCAACATCCTAGACATTCGGCTCATTAAGAAGTCTCTTCGACTGGCGCCTATCCCGTGGCGTGTCTACCTTTCAGTTGGTGGCTTTGCAATTAACTGCAGCGCTTTGTTCAGCGTGAGCGTGCGCGCGCCTCTCCAGGACTCCCACTGGACGCAGGCAGGACGCTGCAGCGCGCTGTGACACTCACTCATTTTTCACTCCTTTGCCCAGCAAATCTAATCGCAAAAACCGTTTCGTGCTGTTTAATTGCGCAGCCAAGATCAGAAATTAAAAACAAAGAAAAAAAGGTGCACTTGACCCGCGCAGTGCTGCCAGGATACGCACAGGACATGCAGCACATGCAGTTCATCTAGCATATGGTGTGCCCAGTTCCAAGTCAAACTGGGCCTCAACTCAACAGCTCAACTAACTAACTGTTCTGCCACGCCTGGGTTCAGCCTCATCTCTGGCGAAAGCCGCAAAACATGTGGTGAACAAACTGCGCCCGTCAGCCACGCCCACGCCCACTGCTTAACGGTCCAAAACGTTGCGTAATATACAATAAATATTTTATTGATTTTAGTCAATAAATCTGCACACACGACAGCAACAACAGCTACAATAACAACAGCAATTGCAGGTCCTTCCAACAACAGCAAAACAGACCTGCGGCAGGTACTCGCGTCCTTTGCACTTGAACTAATTGACAAACTGAAAGGTGAGAGATTGCATTTGTGCGATAAGACAAACTGATTTTTTCTCTTATGTTGTTCCCAATTTTTTGCCATTGTCTACAAAATTTATTGACTCTCCCGTTGCTTTTTGTGCGTATCCTGCACCGAGTTTCCCACTGCTTGGACCAAAACAAAGTGCTAGCCCGACAAGAACTATTAATTTGATTTTATGTGCACTTGTGTCTTTCATTTTTTTTATTACTGATCAATATTTTTGCGCTCGTCCTGTTAAATGGCAACGGCCCCTACTTCGTGGGAAGCCACACAGAGAGCGATCCACCGTATGTTTTTATGCTTCTTCACGAAATGAAAAGAGTATATTGGGATTGTGCGTATGAATTTTTTGCCCACTATTGAAACCAAAATATACCTCACAAAAATATATTTTAAACTCCCATAATTTGGTCAAAACTGAACCGATTTTATGTTTAATGGCATTTTGGATACGCTTTGTCATATATATGTACTGATTCAACATTTAAAATATTTGCATAGTTAAATATAATTTTTTTTTTTAGTTTTTGGTACAACAATAATTTTCTTTAAGCATTTACTCATCTTCGAAACAACATTCACATTAAAAGAGGTAGTAAAAAATCATGTCAAGCTCTCATATAAGTTATGGATAGCTATAGCTCTCATAATTCCATAACTTGATCAAAACTGAACCGATTTTCATGTTTTATTGCATTATGGTCATGGTCATGGAAAAAAAATGTTTGTTTGCATGTGCATAAAATTTGTTAGCAGTTTTTAGCGATTTTTTGGATAACGCAAAAAGAACTAACTGTTCCTCAGTTGAAACTTGGCCTATACGCAATTTTTGAGTTATATTTTTAATGTGTACAAGTTAGCTTGAGTATAGCGCTGTTGGTAACACCTGACTGCCACGTACGATCGACCTACTTAGATCAACATATTTTTATATATACATCATGTGCATATAAGGTGACAACTCCTTTAGGCGCCCCCTCTGCCAGCTCCTTGGCGTAATTCAATAGCTTTGAAAACTTTTAATATGCACATGTTGCACTTTACTGCCACGAGTATCCGACTTGGGTTTCATTGTGGCTCCTACGTGCTTCCAAGCCGAATCCTGCCAAGTGCTCATTGATGTGAGCTTCCTGCAAGTGCAACAGCAGCGGCAACAACTACAAAATGCATTTAATGTGGGAATATTGTGCCGAACTTGAGTTTAATACAGGCATTATGTTAATGGGGCTTTGCACTGGGGTATGGATTAAATCAGCTAAAACAATGTTGCGGTAAATTTTACTTATGTGAATGTATATTCATATTTATTTATAGAAGCTATTTTGTAATGGTGATGAATATTTTCTCATGCCACAACTTTCGTTCGAACATTACGAGTTGTGTCTGTTAGTTATTTTTAAAGTGGTTTAAAATTTAGTTGATATTATAGAGACGTTCACAAGTTTTTAATTTTTCAATCGATCATTCCTAATAAAGAATATATTATTTATACTTTATATATAAAGAAGTCTTAAGTAAATAAATAAAAAAAAAACCTAAAATATCTTGTCACTAAATTAAAAATAATTAGGAATTTTATAATAATAATAATAATAAAGGCAGTTATAAAATCCGCAAGAAAAAATTCCAAGTTCCCATTCCCTATTGTATTATGAAATTCAGAAGAGTAAAATTAGAATCGAAATTTGGTGAACATGTGGGAATTTAATGATACACGACTTACTTTAAAAAATGTAATACATATGCCGTTTTATTTTAGAACCCTACTAACTGTTTCTAAGAGCTGTCTCACAAATTTTCACATGCGATCACCCCAAATTCCAGCACTTTTAATTCGAAATAAAAACCTCCCACCCATGGTGCAAAAAATAGAAAATTCCCAGCACAAAAAAAAGAAGCAAACAAAACATAAAACTGAAGTGGACACAGCACATGGTTATGGCTAGAAACAAGCACCGTGCCACCCAAGCAAAACCCCGAAGCCTGTTTCTCGAATTAATAATTGCAAAATTTCGCGCTGAGTGAAAATACAAAAGTCAGCAGCAGGCAGGAGTTGGCCGTAGCTGGCAGGAGCAGCATGTCTACCAGATGCACATATGCCCAACATATTTGCGCCCGGACCACGAACCAGGGCAGAGTTTATAGTTTATAGTCAAAAGTCAGTTGGTCACATTTGTTGTAATTACCGGCTTGGGTAGGCGTACAAAGGGCAGCGCGGCGTGAAGCTTCGACTTGGGCGAAACACACACAACGAGGCGCTAAGCAAACAACAAGCCTTGCAGGACAACACAACAACAACAACACATGCCAGACATATGAACGTGCAGTTCCTTGCGTGCGTGACCGTTACAAAACTGGTTGCCATGACTCAGCGGTGCTATATGAAGCATTATCGGGACTATATTTATTTATATGTATATTGTTATTTAGAACCTGGGTTCGTGGGCGCGCGTGCGTCAGTTGGTCTGCCCAAAGCTAACCCTTAAATGGCAGCCGGCTGCAGTTCACCCGCTTTCTGTCTTGGCCTAAAAGCCACCCTATTCTAGTTTAAATAAGTGAGACTGTTACAATTAAGTTGGCGCGCAGCTACCCTTTAATTGTATATACGACACTGAAATGTGCGAATATACTAATCATCAAATATTTCTTTATTTTGTTATTAAGTTTAAGAAAAGTGGGAATAAAAGGAAAAAAGTTGAAAAAACTATTCTTGATATGTGCAAACTATAAGGAAATTTACGACAAATTTGGAACTCCACCTCTTTAAGTCTAAAAGATGTGATCGAAATTGATTGATTTTAAAGGAAGAGACAAAATTGTTAATAACATAACATAATAAACATAACAAATAGATATAATATAATATAATATAAATAATATTATAAAATAATATAAAGTATATTTGGGACTTTTACATACATTTCCAGAACAGTAATATGCTCTATTTTACGCATTTCTAATGAGTACAGGGTATCCAAAGATAAACAAGCGGCAAACGGTGCGCCCACATGACCAAGCCACCTTTTTATTTTTGTTTTTGGGCCAGTAAAAGTTGTTGTTATCCTTGGTATATTTATGTTTAATTGTTATGCTGATGTGTTTGGCACGAGCCATGCGCGCTGGCGCATATGTCGCTCAGGGTCCTTGCTGCCAGCTCCTTTTGCTGCTGGCCAATGTCATTGACTGCTGCCTATTTTGGCGCCCAATTCGTGCAGGAAAAACTCACAAGGGTTGCACATGCGCTCATGGTCATTGTCGCTAGGGAAAACTGTTAGTTCTGCCACCACCACCGCCACCAACACCACCACCACCACCAGCAGCGAACCGCGACCAAATTATTCCGCTGCTAAAGTTGACGCAGCGCTTCACTGACTTTGCCTTCAACTTCGACTTCAGCTTTGCCTTCGACTTCAACTTCTGGCAAACAGCACGCGCTCAAGAACCACTTCCTCAACATTAGCGCATTTCCTCAACTTCCTCGGCCCTCGGCTGCGCCCCAGTGTAATGAGTCGGCGGTGTCAGGTGCATGCATGTAACTATTTCAAATGACCCGAGCGCGACCCCAAGCCGAAAACAAAAAACTGAAGAAAAAAATAAAATAAAACATACCCTAGACCTGAATTTTCTTAGCTCGCGTAATTACAGCGACCAAGTTGGAAGTTTTTCATTCTTTAGAGCGGTGCTCATTAGACCAAAGCATTTTCATGGCTCATACCTAGGAGTGAGTGTGCGTGCGTATGTGTCTCTGTGTGTGTGTGTGATAACAACTCGCGCACGAGCTATGCGCCGTGTTTTGTCCTTATGTTTAGCCCATTTCGTTGTAATAATTTGAAATTTTGATCAGGTGTTCTGTCTTTTATTTCTTTGTGGCTTTCTTTCACTCTGCTGCAGTTGTCGCAGTTTTGTCCAGCCTGGGCGGGTTCAAAGGGGAACTATGAGCGTTAAGAATCGCCGAACCGTATAACACATCAGCTCCCTGGCCCGACCCGGCCGCATGTGGGCAGCAAAAAGCGCGCGGCATTTCATTCCCCTCGACGCGATCGGGCCACTTGGCACTTGAACCGTGTCATGCTGATTTCCATGTCTCAGCTACACTGACCCTTCCTTCTGATAGGGTCTTGAACTGTTCCTATTACGAAATTCGTCGTACGGCGAACTGTGAAATTTGATTTGCTTGAAAGCTTACCAACTGGTAGCGAAATGCAGCAGGTGTATTTGAAGTGCCTGATATACCCAATAATGACGTTAGCATTACCCAAAAATTTATAATTTTGATGTTATAAATCAACAAATTGCTAATCAATAACAAACACAAAACGATCTTGAAAATGACAAAAAAGCTACAATTATTGTAATTATTCTTAAAATTATAGGATATATGTATAAAAGATGAAGGCATTATACAAACATACTTTATAAATCTATTCAAATGTGGTTGTTAAAGTTAACAATAATCGCGACTGTAAAACTGATTCTGAGCAGCTAACTCTTTTCTGTCGAAAAACATGCCGCAAATTTGCAGAAATTTTGACATGTAAATTTCTTAAATTTATGCCAAATATAGACCATTTTTTCGTTGTGTATTCAATTATTTTATGCTTTACTCTTCCCATGGTCATACACATCATTCTGAGTAGATACAGACTAGAGTAGCGTTGAGAAGGATGCCCACTCGTCTCAATTCCTTGCCGTAGGAAGCTCTACAAGTTTATTTATTTTCTTCTTGCCTACGCCTTGAGTCAGTTATGATATTCTACACCAACTCATGATTTCCGGTTTCATTGCAAAATCGTCGCTTTGTTGGGCGTTGAAACTGGCTGTCAAAAGAGGCCCACAACAATTGCGACGCCCAGTTTGAAGTCTGAGTCGCCCACTCACTGTTGGGGCTTGGAGAACTGGCGCTCCTAGTTGCCTGTTGGTTGTTGCCTGTTGCCTGACCTGGCAACACGCAAACTCTCCGACCTGTGCGCTTATTGAGCAATTTTCGGGCTCTTCTTTGAGTTACATTTATGGATAAATTTTACGCTGAATGCAATCCGAGAGCTAATGATGCTGCAGATCAAAGCCAATTTTGGGTAACGTCAACCTCAAAGACACGCAAGTTTGCGGGCAGATCATGGATGAGGTTAAGACAGCCTGAGGCTGAGCCTGAGCTTGAGGATGCCGTACCCAGTTTTATGCACGTGTTTTATGTGTAGGTATATATGTATGTGTATGTGTATATATACACTTGGATAAAAAAGTTACAAGAATTGTATACTCAAATAAACTACAAACATTATTTAAATTTAGTTAAGCTCCAAGTCGATGATTAAAATATTGTTTATGATTTGCTTAACCCAAACTTTCTAAAAAAAAAGTCCGAAATACGTATTTTAAATTTATTTAAAACATTTAGTTTTAAAGCTAATATAGTGTGATTATGACTTGAGAGGTTCAGTAGAAATGATTTAAATTTGGCCATTGTATAAATAAGAAAACTTATTTTCGCTGAGTGTATGTTTATGAATTTATAAATGTATGTGTACTTTAATCAATTTTTGTTTGGCCCACCAAAGCGTGCAGCGCACGTACAAAATAATGAGTATGTTGATAATGGGAAATACTGCAGAAGATTGACGAAAAATTACAACAAAAAAATAATAATACAATAAAATAAAAAATAAATAAAAAACGCAAAAAACAAGAACAAAAAAAGAAAATGTTATCATGTAAATTAGTACCAAAGCGCCGCAATTTTCTAGTGGTTTGTGGTTCCTGATTTTCGTATTTTTTATAAAGTTGAAAATGATCCGCTTAACAATATGCGAGGTAGTAGACAAAAGAGTTTGATTCACTGCCGGAAAAATTTTAATGCAACGGGATATGAAAAAAACTGACCACACGGCAACAAAAGCCCGCGGCTCAAGTGCCGCTAAATATTCAAAAGGTTAAGCGTACCGGACGCCCGGGGGCAAAAAAGCATAAAGTAAACAACACCAGACAATGGACAATGGTCAACCCGTTGCAGCCTTTACACCGATCCAATGATCCGACCGATCTGACCGATTCTAATGCAATTAAAATTCTTTATTCAACATAAGTCAAATGCGAATCGAAGCGCAACCCGTTGCGTTGAGCCAAGTGTTTGTTTAGTTGCGGTCAGTTGGCTCTGGTCAAAGGGGTTTTTTATTTTTTATTTTTTGGGATCTGGTTACTTGTGTAACTCTTTTCCGTAACCGATCCTCTGCATTTAGATAACAAGAGGTCAAGCAGGATGGGGAGTGCGCAAATCGTGTAAGGCCATCAAAATGTTGAAATTAAGCGTTAAATAGAAAAACAAAAGCTTAATCTTAGGAGCAAGGCAATCAAAAGACAAACTAAAAACTCGCGCACAAAGGAAATTTAATTAGGCCACGGCCAAAGGGGTCAGTTTGTGCAATATGTAGTTTAAGGGTTGCATTGAATACTGGGCTATAGGCCTATTGGGGTGGCCACTCAAAACGGTCAACGGCGCATTATGCGCTTGCCACCAAACCAGTTTGCAGTTTTTTCCTTGCTTTTTATGTGGCTGCGGTTTATTCAGCGAGTTTTGACGCTGCCCGCGTAATGAAGATAAACGATTTACAATAAAAATCATATTGTTTTTACACCACCAGAGTTCGGGTTTGCCTTTGCGTTTCGCCTAAGCGGCCTGCAACTGGTCAAGGATATTAATGATTCGCGCTGACCGAAGACCTTGCTGTTGTCCTTGAGCTGTCACTGCAGGAGGGCCTCAAGATGCGGGAATTGTGACTTCTAGCGGATTTTTGGTTGCAATTACCTAATTAAAGTCTTCTATTGTGCAAAATCCTATTTGATCAGCGTGTTCTGCGGGACTTCGAAGCAGTTTGTGTTATTGTAGATTAATATAAATTCAAGATAGATGCATTAAATTGTAAGTTAAGCATTGTGAACTATTTCATTCGTTTTGAGACAGTATCGTGCCAGCGCGACTTTGTTGTATTGACAGCTGTTACAGTCTACAGTTTAAGAGCAATTGATGATAGCTGGTTTTTCCCATAGGTGTGGAACTTGAATAATCCACAGATATATTCAATGTGGAGCAGTTTCTTTTTACAAGCAGTCATTTCGTTTAATATGACACCAAGTCCTTCCGATTTTTATACATTTACTTCGTTCTGTATGAATTGCTTTCGTTTAGTGGAGTTTCTTACTTAAGTGTGGAGCACTTTCGTTTTACATGAATTTCGTTGAATGCGTTGCACTTTTGTTTCGTGTATTTCTTTCCATTTTATCGAAGTTTTTTAGTTAAGTTTTGTCGTAGTAGTTCCGTTTTGTCGAATAAAGTTATTTCGTTAAGTCAGCATTTAGCGTAGACTTCAACCAAGCCTTACATGGTCAGCTTTTGTTCTTCAGCAATCTAAAAGAATTTCAGCTTTTGTCAGCAAACAAAAATACGAAATATTTACTGAGTGAATTTAGTTCATTTTAAAAAATAAACAAGTAAGAACGCTGCAGTCGGGAATTACCAAGTGCGTTATACTCGTTTACGTTCTTAATTATTATTGTTGTTTTGAAAATGTTCGGTATTTTGTAATTTCTGCAATGCGGAGGTGACTAGCTTTTAAACTGTGAGAGATTCGAATTTTGCGATTTGCAAGGGCGAAAGTTGGTCCAAAATTTTTGAAATTTTGAAAGAAAAAAATGTTTCCAGCCTCCCAGTGGGCGTGGCACACAAATCTTAACACTTTGTCTGAAGAACATAACTACAAGTATATATCTGAAGTTTCAAGTTTCTATCTTCAATAGCGGAGTAAAAGTTGCCTTCACCAAAGACAATGCGGCGTACTTTAGTAGGATTTATAAGTAATACAGTCATTCAGATAAACTAAACAAAAAAAGAACGATCTGCTTGTCTATTTCAGGATAGCGTATGTCTTATTGACTTGTTGCAAGCGTTTTTTTTTTTTTTGATAATAGTAAAAATTGATTTATCATAATTATAATTTTAATAATATTATTATTAAAAACTGTTCTTATGTAGCGCCGAAATCAATAAGATGCAGATAGAACTTTTCATAATAATTTTAAATATGTTTTGGCATTTTGTGTTTCTTATAAAAAAAAATAAATTACCAAAAAAACTTTTAATTTTAATTTTCATCGAATGTGTCCGGGCTTAAATTCCATGATAGTGTATGTCTTAGTCAAGGATCGTAGCAGGCAGTGTTATTTAAAATCATGATGTTGATAGTTCTTTTATTATATAATAATTTTAATAATAATTATAATAAAATTAATTACATTATACTTAATGTATATTCAGGTGTTTTAATAAAAAAATATATTGAATTAACTTGCTAAAACAAAGATTTATTTTACCCTACGTGTTCCCTATTTGGGCCAACGACTTAGCTCCAACTAATCTGAGACATTTAGCGAACATTTACTTAAAATTCATTAGCAGTAAAAAACGTTTTTAATTATTGCAACTTTCGCTTATATATATAATAACAAAATACGCGAGCGGTAGTTGTTACACAAAGTTTGTTACACAAACTCTATTATGAATTATCTGCAAATACTTTTTATATTCTGGGTTGTTCAATAATTTCAATTAACTCATAAATAAAATAAATTTGATTATAAGTCTTAAGGAATTTGACCAACAATAAAGGTTCATTTGCGTATTGTATTTAATCTTGAGAACGCTTTTCACAAGTGTGGGTTAATTGAGTTCAAATTGAGTGGACATTCATTAAGTAGGCTAAAATATGCAAGCCTGTTTATAGTAAATTTCAAACCCCGACTCGAAGCAACTTATTCGAGTGAAAAATGGTTATTGCAAAGTGGGGAGAGAAGAATGGGGAGATCAATAAGACGATTATCGCTGCACGAAATCGAATGAAATGAATATCGAAATCATATGAATCTTTCGAATGCATTATTCGAGTCAAGTGGACTGGCGCATATTCAAAAACCAATTTATTTTTATGATTTTTTATCTCGATGCTCTAATCTTTATGATGAAATCGAGCCTGAAATGCGCCGCAATTAATTCCCCGAGACAGGAATTTCATGTTTACTGGTAGTTCGCCATGCGATTTGATCGGATAATGCGCGATTTAATTGCACGGAACTTGCCAAAATAGACGGGATGGTGTCAGTACATGCTCCAGACCCAAACTGCAGCCGCAACAGCCCTTGCGAGCAACCCCAAAACTTGTCAGGCCAGGCTGAAGAGGGGGTTTTTTGCCCTTGCAATAACCTAACATATATGGCCTGATACTTTTGCTTACGCATCGATTGGCCTGGCGTCCAAGTTGCTGCAATAATTTCCAGTTCCGGGCTCCACTGTACCGCCCATAGGGGGAAGTCCCCCCATTCTATCTAACCGCCTGTTAAACTAATTCTACTTAAAGCGCTCACTCGGAAGCTCGCCGTTTATGAAGCTTTGTTGCTGGAGGGGGACGGTTGTGGGCTGGGGCGGTCCATGTCTGGTCCCGCATGCTTATTGTCTGCTTGAAGGGTTCAAAGTTATTTGTTGCCTGCCTTTGACAAAAAGGGGGCAGCAACAAAAAGATGATAAAAAAAACAACATTTTTATTAAAATTATAATGCTTACGCATGGCAAACCCCGCAGGTCTTGGGTGCCACTGGCCACCAGCCGGCGTAATTGCAGCCGTGCACCACATGACGAGCCCGTCCTTGTGGTTTCATTTTTCTTCTCCTTTCTGTCTGTCTATGAATTATGAAAGCGTTCGCCCACTCTTAAGATTTTTGGTCATGTTTTTTTATATGCAACGAGACGTTTTTTAGCCGCAGTCAGCACAAAAAAAGAAGAAAAATAAAAATGTTAATCCTTTTAAGTGCGTCGATATCGTTCCAGACATCAGTTAACCCCATCTAACACCCCCACCCAAATAACCACTACTGTTAGCACCACGCCAAACATCTTTTGTGCCCAAAAAGGTCGCCGGGTTGATTCGAATCGGACACATCTGTTGGCGGGCATAAATCTAATTTGAATGGAAAGTATTTTTCAATCCCATATATGTAAATGGTGCATGTGTATGTGTGCATACATTAGCTTTAGCCTGTCATAACAATTTCATTAACAATTGCGCTTTTTGCTTTTTTGGGCTAGGAACTGTCTGGCCCGGCGTATTTATGGGTTCAGGAAATTGAATTAAATTGCCAAACGGCGACAAACGTAGAAGATATTGATGTTTGTTTAGGAGTTGAATAACTTTCAGGCAAAGTTGCATTTAAAGTTTTCCTATGCGAAACAATTTGTTTAAGGCTTAAATACGCTAAAAGAACTCTATCTTTATAAAATCATATATTAGAACTCAATCTTTATAAAATCATATTTTCGCCCTACCGATTTTCGAATTTGAATTCAGAATTGACAAAAAGTTTGTATCTAAGCTCACAAATCCCTATCCCCCATATTTTAAACTACCATAACTTTGTCAAAATTGAACAGACCTGATTTTAATCATGATTTGTCGTCTAGATTACTTTAAAAATATACAATTAGTATACAAATATATTCAGAGGGATTCAAATTTTTTGTCAAAAACGGTCAAAGTTGACTACAATTTTAACATGTAATATTTGATGGCAATTTGGTTATGGTGTGTCATCTGGATTGCATTACTCTACCAATTGCAACTTGTATAAAATAATCTGTTGTAGACGCTTCAATGTATTTTCTCTTCCGATATACCTTTACCATATATTATTTAGTTTTTCGATTCCTTCAGCTATTCAGTTAATTTTCATTCACAAATTGAATCGATAACTTTTATTCATTGCTGCACTTAATCATATTTGGCAATCAAAACATTTTTGGAAAGTATTATGGGGGAAATGTCGAAAAACCACAAAATATGCAATGCGATGATGTCTGCACTGCTGCGGTGGTTGTCGCAGCACGCGCCACGAAGCATAAATCCAATTGGAAGCCGGATTGGTTCGGATTTATCACCCAGACCACTCACCAAAATTTTCAAAAACATTTTACAAGGGTTTGACATTTAAATTAACACGTGGCACGGGCAGCATTCGGCCAGGCGACATTTTTGGGGGTTGGAAAAACCACTTGGAATTGGTGGATTGTTTAGTCCTTTCGGGTTGCTGATTGGCGGCGGTTGTGGTATTTTGTTGTGTAAATATTGTAAATAAATTAAAAATACATTTTAAGTTGGTTTTGACATTCAGTTTTTATTTTCGCTGTAAATTTTCATTGTTACAAATGAAATAAATTGAAATTTGTTTAAACTCTGCGTATAACTAGCGTATTTAAATTACATAATATTAAACTAGATATTTTTCCTTTGCTCGCTCTCAATCTTTTTTTTATCATTTTCTTTAACTGGTGTTTTACTTTGACTGCATGCTACGTATCTGTCGTATTGGTTTATCTTTGATTCCCTCATTTGTCTAGTTTCTTATTTTAGTTTTTTATTACATTGAAATTGTGTGAAAACGGAACACGACATATGAGACAGTTTTGGAGGTGAGGATAGGTTTAGTACGTATATATGTATGTATATATATATATATATATATATATATATATATATATATATATATATATATATATATATATAGGAGAGTATACGAACAGAAATACAATGGGGTAATACAGAACGTGCGGTACATATAAGAAGTTGACTAAACCAAACCATATAAAAACTAGTTGATTAAATTAGCAGCTGCATGCGATCTCTAACTATGGAACTACCAACAACAGTTTTGGTATTTGAGGCGTGCCTCTTGATTTCGTGGGTGTTTTGTTCACAATTACTCAATTTCTGAACTGAGTGTTAATTTGTATCTTGAACATGTTGTTGCTGAGTTTGTTACAGTTGCTGTTGTTGTTGCTGTTATTTTTTTTTGGAATTAGTTTAAGTTTTCAAGTATTTTGTGAATCCAAGAGCAGATTTTTTTTGGATTGTGCCACGATCTCTAATCCTTGCGCACGTTGCGCTTGCGAGAGGATTTCGTGGTAGATTCCTGTAAGTAATAAGAATTATGTGTGAATAACAGTTAAATATTATGCTAGTAATTGTAGCCCAGCTTCACCCGGTTAAGGTTTTATATAATATTTGAAATTAGTTTTCCACAAATTTGTCTATTGGAGTTATTGTGTTCATGTTAATCGGGTTGGGTGAAAATATTCAATGTTAGTTGGTTAATTTTACATTGGTAATTTGGTTTGTATTTTTATGTAAAAAAAACCGATCGGATGAACCGTGTGTGGCGTGTGTTACGGAATTTTATGTGTTCATTTGCAACACAAATGAAAACTACTTTGAAAAAAATTGGCTAGCTCTTACAGTTTAAGCTCTGCTCTGATCATCAATCAGCCAGTTAGTAAATCAATCAGAACAAAATGTTTTATATAGAGTTTGCATAGCTACCTCAGTCTGTGTGGGCTCATCGTCCTGCTGCTCTTTAGTATCTAAATCAGACTTTTTATTATTCTGTCTGGGACTGTCAGACTTTGTGATGCCCGTCTTGCTGGCATCACCAGCCTCCTGCGCTGGTGCGTCACTCACATCCTCTTCTCTCTCATCTTCATCAGCAGCGGGCTCTTGCTCGTCATCAGGCTGCGGGGCATCTGTTTTCTTGGCAGAAGCCGCAGCAGCTGTGGTTGCTGAATCCTGTGGATTTATGATTTGAATGATATTAGAAAACAAGCGATCAAGTGGTTCAAATTTCGGAATTATACATATTATATCTAGCCATATTACCTGACTCTTAGCTTTGCCAAATCTAAAGTAGATGCCGATGACAGTCAATGCAATAAATACGACCAGGCCAATACCCCAGGCTGTGGGATAGGTCTTGGCTAGCTCAAGTACCTTGTTGACCAATGAGTCCTACAGAAATGAGATGAGCAAATAGCAATAAGGGTGCAAAGTGCAAAAGCATTGGCGGGTGGGTCTTTATGTTTATGTGTGTGCATTTAGCTATAGCTTAATACATTAATATAATATATTTGCAAATTGACCTCTTTGGATCGTCGATACAAATAGAAGATATAACAGCTGGCGGGTATCAGCAGATAAAGAAAATATAAAGCCCACCAGCCGGGTTTATAGTTCATGTGCCGCATCAGGCGATGCCACAGAGTTTTCTTATGTTGCGGAAAATCAATTTACAAAGATTATCAAATATATTCTCTTTTTTCTGCGCTTCAAGTGTGAATGGGCGTGGCAGTTAACTTACCGATTCGCGATCAATATAACGTCGCTTAATGTCAAAGCTGTTGGCAGCAAAATCACGCGCCACATCCACATCGTCCGTTATGATGAGATTATCGAAGAGTATTTCATTAGACATGGACCACAGCTCCAGACCCACAGCGCTCTGGAATAAAAAAGACAGTATTTATTTAGTAAACGAAATACCATACCCAATTAAAGTGCTTACAATGGGCGTCATTTTGAATGGTTTCAGATCCTCAAAGAAATCTGGATTTGCGATCTTACGCGGCGCCCATTTTCCTTGATAGTTGGGATTTTCAATCATGGGTGCACGCCATTTGCCCTTGTACTCGGGATTGGGTATGAGCGGTGACTTCCATTTGCCGCAGCCCGGTGCTTTTTCACATACGGGATTATCGACGAGTGGTGCCTCCCATTCGCCATCGATTTCGGTATCCCAATCCTCGGGTTTGGCGGCTGTCGGATCGGCTATCATATCGGGCTCATTCTCCAGCCAGCCATCGGGCATAACTGCGCTCGAATCGGGTATCTGTGGTGGTGCATCATCGTTCCAATCATCGGGCTTTTGTGACGTTGGATCGGGTATCTTTTCGCGCTCATCCCAATCAGCTGGCTTCTGGTCGGTGGGGTCATCGATCTCGGCAGGCGGATTAACCGATGGTTTGAAGTCTGTGAGCAGGGAGCCTTCGTTGATGATCTTGTGATCCAGGCGTATCTCAAAGCTGTTGTCCGGTCGTACCACCAACTGATACAAATGCGGTAGTTTGTCTTTAAAGGGTTCCTCCAAGCGGTTCCTAGAAAACAGAAAAAAAATATTAGTAATAGGCAAGGTGAAAGAAGAAAGTTCTTCACATGCCAAAGCTTTAATGATCTAGCAGAAATTGTTGAGACCCATTGTTCCTATAGAAGTTTTATGTTAAGATTTTGTTGATATATTAGAAGCATAAAAGCACTGTTAGCTGAGTTTGATTAAGATATCTTCATAAAAAATTAACTTCCAACTCATTTTTCCTGTGGAATATATTTTACTTATTTGTTGGGAGCATAGGTAAGTTTGTTATTGCACTTTGTGTTAGATATTAACCTAAAACATAAATTAATAAGTTACCTATAGCAGACTGAAGAAATATATTTTAATATATTTTATCAAGATACATTTTTATATTCTTTGCATAGGAAAACAGACAAACGGATTATACGATTATAAGATTAAGGGCATGTAGGTATACATATTGGAATACCTGATTCTATGACAATATTGAAATGCCCTCGGCAAGTGTATAATAAGTGAATGAACTCAACAAGCAGCAGCAGCAGCTGTTGCACATGGGGTTAACCTATGCACCTATATATGCATTTATGTACGTATATTTAACTGCGCCGGCTTATCTGCACGGCACAACAAATACAGCGGTGGTTACAAGCGGGTTGTGCGTGTGTATGGGGGTCCACTTACTTTGGTTTGTTACAGTGCTTCTCGGTTATGGTGCCGTTAATTGGATTAACGTGTCGGAATATGAAGTGCATTTTCACATCGTTGCCGCACTTGTCCGGTCCAAACATAATGGTGTAGGGTGTCTTGTCATTGAACTAAAACAAAATAAAAATAACAAAAAAAAACGAAAACAATAAGTAAACATGGTAATAGAACTAATGTGTATTTCAAGTGGTCTAATACAAACCGTGGTAAGATCTTCGGTTTCCTTGCCAGCCGACAATAGCTTAAGGTATGAGCCGCCGCACTCTTGGCCCTCCTGAGGGTGGGAGAAGAAAAACAAAAACCAAAAATTGGGTCTATTAGTACATAGGTAGCTATTAATTGGATTAGTCAATCCATAGGCAGTGGCTGATGCAATACGCAAAGCCTTTGCATTGGTCATTTGATTGCAATTTGGTCGCTTGGTCAACCCACCTGCATTGTGACCTCATATTGCACCACCAGCGGCTTGTTGGTTTTAAAGTCAAACTGTTTACTGAGGCGCGCCGAGATGGCCGCATGCTTGGCTTTCGATTTGAGCACCAGCCCCTTATCCTTGGGCCACACGATGCGCAACGGCGACTCCCAATTCCAGATGCCATCGTATTTCGCTATCTCCTCGGCGATGTCGTCCTTTTTGGCCTGAGACTTGATCCACCGTTTGCGCGAAGCCTCAATATCGTCGAAATGATCGGCAAAGTGAAACTTTCGGGGCTCGATAACGGGACTCTCGTAGACCAGCTCTTCGCCGGCAACGTTGGCAGGTTCCTCCTAAATACAAAAAAAATTTTATTGATAAAGTAAATAAGATAAAAGCGAGTTCGAGGGTGACTGACTAGCAGATGCCTCGTACATTAAGTAGTCCAAGTAAATAAAATATTTGTGTGAAATGATGAATAATAATGTAACATAGGAATAATATATATATTTTTTATATATTTTATTTATTCTGTGCAGTCCTCGGTAGATGAGGAAAATGGTCAACTGAACAACTACGATCCGGGTTTTACGGCTGATCAGCTAAACTGTTGATGATGATATATGATATATATACATATATATATTCTATATCACATTTAAAATTTCATTTTTATTGCATATCAAAATTATAATACTCTGCGCAAGCACATAAAATCCAAATGTTACCTACATTTCAAAAACTGCAAAATACCCGCTTTTTATCCATTTTAAATGAGTGCAGGGTATCTAAAAAACACGCGGCTGACATACATTTTTTTTTTCGAGGCAAAGCGAGCAAGAAATAGAGAGTGACAACGAGATAGAGGCTGAGAGTGTGTGTGTCGTGAGGGGGGCTTGCGTAAGTTTGTGGACTTAGTTTATATGGGTCCGTATGTATATACATATGTTTGTTAGTGTGTGTGCATACTGCATATATGCATGTCCAATAAAAATAATGCAGGGCAGCGTCATAAACTGCGGTCATGCTTTGACTCGCATATATTAACCCCTATAACGCCCCAAAGAGCAGCGATAACAACAACAACAGTTGTTGCTACTGACGTGTACTTTTGTGCGCCGGTGGCAACCGGCCGCCAAACATACATATATACGCACACACACACGTGTGTACACATATGATTATACATGTGTGGTGATGCCTGTGCTTATATCCGACTCACCTGCACATCTTCGACTAGCCCATCGTCATCGAAATCGTCGATTTCGGCTTCAGCAGCGCTGACCGCTTTCGCAGCCAGCAGACAGCAGGCCATTAGCAACGCCAGCGCTGCGCGGCGGCCCCGGCAAAATTTTTGCTGCTGCATTTCTTCGCCTCCGACTGTGGTTTTTTTCGCTATCAACCACCTCTCCTTTCTCTTGGCTGCTTGCTTGCGTGCGTGTATGTGTGTGTAAGCGGTAGTTAGCGCTCGTTTTTCACTTTGTGCCTGCTTGCGTTGCTTTTCAACGTTTGCTGCGTACTGCTCGGGCGCTGTGGGAAAATGAAAAATGTTATCTAGCGCGGCCAACTAATTGTAATTAAGTTAAATTAAATTATACATTCTCACTGCGCCTACTACTGCTTGTTGTGTTGCTTCTTGATTCACTTTCAGGTTGGCTGCAACCCTGCTGCGAATTGCTACTAAAAAATACCGAAAAATATTCAGTGTATTCACTTTTGTTAGTGTTGTGCAGTGCGCATGATCGCCATGTTGCTGACGTCAGAGATAGCGTTTTGTGCCGCAATATTTGAAATTATAAAAACTAACTCAAATTAAGCTAACTAAACAATGATTAGAAACGTTAATTATTAAACATTAATTTGAATTGTATTTACTTGTTTTCTGGTTGCTGTCTCTAAATGTTATACGAAGTTTTTTTTATAACATATAAAACAAATGGTTGAGTATGTGGTATTTAGAGCGAGAGTAATTAAACCAGAGATAAAATAGGTAGTGGGAGATGAGCGAAACAAAATTAATAAGGAACTTGAAATGACTTTTATAAACATTTATGAAAATATAAAAATATATATAACTAATATGAAAATCGCAAAACGGGCTATGTATTTTATGTATTTATATTTTTATACTCGCTTATGTAGTGAAACTAGTATATTGGGTTTGTGCAATGTCAGTCATGCTGTCCGTCTGTCCGGATGAACGCAACTTTTTTCGGCGCTATTGAAGATAAAGACTTGAAACTTTGGATTGATATTTTTAGTTATCCTCTTCAGACAAAGTGTTAAGATTTTTGTGCCACACCCACTCGCAATTCGATAACAGGTCGATATACCTCAAATCGCAAATCGATGAAAGGTGAATATTTCCAACAATTTAAAAGTTAGAGCCATCAATTTTGGTATAAGATAGCTGGTTTGATGGCAATTCGACGTTCATGTTTTGTCATCTAGATTAGTTCTGCATTTAAAATTTATCAATTTTCAAAAGAATTTTTTTTCGAAATTTATAATTGCGAATTTTTGTTTTTAATCGATTGTGTTAGTCATAATTAGTATAAAAATCAATATTAAACCCGATTCTGAGGGGGTCAATTTTTGGTCAAAAACCATGCCAAAATTAGCAAAAATTTTGACAAGTAAGGATCTCGGATCCATAGCTCCCGTATTTCAAACTTCCATTACTTTGTCAAAACTGAATCGTTTTTCATGTTTGATGGCATTTTAGCTATGTTTTCTCATCTAGATTAGTTCTGCATTTAAAATATATGCATATTTAAAAATACAATTTTTTTAATTTTTTTTTGTGAAAATATCATGTACCCCTTCCCCCCCCCTATTCATTTTCGAAAAATTTTTTTTTTCAAAATTTATAATTGCGAATTTTTGTTTTTAATCGATTTTGTTAGTCATAATTAGTATAAAAATCAACATTAAACCCGATTCTGAGGGGGTCAAATTGTTGGTCAAAAATCATGCCAAAATTGGCAAAAATTTGACAAGTAAAGATCTCGGAT
>SCDS01000478.1:6276-81276 GCA_004149465.1 Drosophila nigromelanica
TGTGTGTGTGTGTGTGTGTGTGTGTGTGTGTGTGTGTGTGTGTGTGTGTGTGTGTGTGTGTGCGAGCTGGGCGTGTGTGTTGCAGCAGCTACAGATACTGTGGCAGAGGTGGCGCAAATGTATTCACGCTGAAACGATTTTGGGTGCACGGCGACACCTTGGTTTGGCGCCCGCTAACTGTAAACACATACATATGTATGTATGCCAGAGATATTCAGAGGAAAGCCCCCAAGCCAACCCAACCACTCCCCCCTCCGCCCACATGTGTGAAAAGTTCTACGTTGCGATGTTTTGGCAAAATGCAAACGATGAAAACAACAATGGACAACAGCGGGGAGCAGCCGAAGGGGACGAGAGTTTGTGCTAAAGTTGTGACTGTCGTTGTTGTTGTTGTTGTTGTTGCTGCTGCTGCTGGAGCATCAGGAGAACTGCACGTTAAGAAAATCAAGCAGAAATTTTAAATTTGAATATGTTTTTCTTAACATTGCTGAAAAAGATTTTGCTGTCCGATGCCTTTGCCATTTGTCTGCCCCGTTTGTCTGTCTTACACATTCTCGTTGTGTTATTTATTTGTTAGTTTTACGATTCAAATATATTCAGTCTCTACCCCCAATGCTCACTCTATATATTTGGTTTCTCTCTCTCTTTTTTTTTTTGTTTTTTTTTCTTCTCTGCACTTTTTTGTTCGTCTTATTTTTTGTTATTTTCCAAGTGCCGCTTATTATGCACATTTTAAATCATCTACGCAAGCGACAACGGCAACGGCAACGAGGACGTCGAGAGCCGAGCTGCAGGAGAAGGACGTTTCTCTGGCAGCACAGTTAAATTAAGCACACTTTCATATATATGAATTGCATGCGTATCTATGAGATACAGTAGCTGCAGCTGCAGCTGCAGTTTCACTGCTGCAGACAAGTGCTTTACATATGCATTTCTGTGGGCGGACCAACTGAAATAATAGGCACATACACTTTTACCACACATCATCATCAAGTTGTGGGCGTGGCAAAAACATTTGCTCACTTTATATATATTTACCAAATAACTTCAATTAAATTCCAGCTAAACACATGTGTGCTGTATTTTTGTTTTAAGTACAAAGTTTTCTTGAATAATAATAAAATAATATTCACATATATCTAAATAACAAATTGTGTGCTCAGCTATTTATTTATTGCTAACCAATTATTTTTATTTTTTTTATCGTTTTGCGGTTGCATGGACGGAAGTCTGTCATCTTTCAATAAAAGTTTATTTGTTTTGTTTTTAGTATCTGAGCAGCAACATGTCAATTTTAATAATTCTAACTCTGACTATGATGATTACTAGAACTAAAAATTCACTGTTCCCAGCAGATATAGTTAAACTTTCAAAAGTTGCACCTAAATTGAGATTTCACAAAAAAATATATATTTACCATTAGAGCTAATTTTGTGTTAGCCATTTCACCAATTTTCTATATTGAAAAGTATTACACAAATATTTGTTCAGGCTACAGAAATGTTTTTTTGTGTGATTATTTTGAACAAAAGGAAACCTACACAAAACATTTGACAAGCAGTCAACAGATTTGTAAATTGGCTTTGAAATATTTCAAATTGTGTTTTGTATAGAAATTTATATATATTTATTTCGAATTCTTGTTGTGCAAAGCTAAACTGCAAATTGCTAAAATTGACAAAGTTTCATTTTATTTGAGCTTTCGCAGTAATTTCTTTTCAAATATAGTTATCCTTATTGTTCAATTACTGCAACTTTTATTGCTGCAAATTATTTCAATAAACTGTTAGTTACTCGAACAAGTGGGACAACTATCCATGCATAACAAATGCTGTTTGCATTTCATGGCAATATAAAAACAATTGTGAATGCCATCATTGGCACTGGCTGACTATGAAATACCCGTACTTGATTGATACATTACATTGTATATTCTTTTTAAAAACTAAATTTAAAGTTTAATTTCAAAATTACGTTTTTTTTCTTTTGAAGTGAGTTATAGTTAAAAACTGAGTAAATAAAAAGTACAAATTAAGTTCAGTTTTTATTTTGATATTGAATATAATTTATTGTTAATAATTTATGAGAGTTAGACGTCTAGAAAGGGAATTACAACACATTTTTAAAAGAAAAATTAAAAAGAAAATGTGTTTTTATTTAATTTCAGCATTTATTTAGAGATAAAATCATTAAATAAGAGCTATTCCTAAGTGATACATTCTTATAAATGTGGAATCAATCTAAAAATAAAACCATGGCCAAAAATGTAAAATCTGACAAAGTTTTGAGAGTTTTATGTCTGAGAAGATAAGTTATAAGTTTTTTCCCATGAAAATCACTTCAGTTTTGACAAAGTTTAACGTCTGGGAAATGCATTTATTTCGTAATAGGATGAAAAGACTTTTGCCAATTAAATGTATGTAATATGCCCATCATAATTGATGCAGTACGCGTATTAACTGTATCTGTTTGTCGTGCCCATTAAAACCTGCATTTTATTGCTCATACGCCGCGTGAGCCCAATTGGCTGGCAACAATGGCAAATACAAAACAAAAAAAAAAGTGACAACAACAACTACAACAATTGTGCCGGCAGCCGATTTACAGTTAACAAAAGTGGCTCTAAATGTGTCGCGCTTGCTGCCGCGTTTTGGGTCCGTTAACGCTACCCATTCGTAACCCAGCGAACTATCAACTTTGCCGGCTCTGCCCAGCGCCACACACAGCTCCATAGCCAGCGGCTAACTGCATCTGGCTGCTTGCCACACACACCCACCCCCTGCATGCCACACGGGGTACCTGCTTCGTCGTCAACGTCATCGTCAGGGTCGTCAACGTATTTAATTTGAAAACATTTTCGTGTCATTTACGTGAAGTGCAGCGATTAGATGCGGTTGCCATATCCGTACTTCGCTCTCTTTCACTCTCTCTCTCTCTCTCTCTCTTTGTATCTCGCTCTCTGTTTGTTCCTCTGTCTATCTGTGCTGTCTATACTGTATTAGTTGCTTTTTTTGTGTACTCTTTGGTAGGGTTTTACTAATTTGTCATATGGTATGACATGGAAATATTTACGAGCTTACAAATTATTTTTATATTTCTGATTTTAGTAATATGTTCAATCGATTATCACTCTGTTACTATTAACATTAAATCAGATCTGTACGAATTATATAGAATATATAAAACAAGAAAAGAATTTATTCTTGTCTGCATTTTTGTTTTAAATGTATAAAAAAAATTGGACAGTTTCAGTTTCCATATCATATATATAAGAACATAAAAAGTTTTTCTTTAAATATAATACATCTTTAAAAATAATTATATTTTTAAATATTTTATTTATTTTTAGTTTAAAATTAGCTTAGTATTTTATAGATCATTTGTTTAGATATTTGTAAGGGCATTTGGATTTCATCTTGCTGATGACACACATTGTTATTGTTATTGTTGTTGTTTGGCAGAAAGTTTTCAACTTATGCACACTCACACACACACACTCGCACACATACACACACAGCACCTATGCAAGGTAATTACGGTGCAAATGCGAGGCAGTGTTTGTGATTTTTGCTTGAACAACAATTGATTACAGTTGTTGTTGCTGTTGTTGTTTAACTTTCTATGCCCGAGTTGACATTTGACAGGGCTTCGGCTTAGTTGTTGTTTTAATAATTGCTGTTGTTGTTGCTGCTGCTGTCTTTGGTCCGTTATTAGTCGCCCACGCGTCGCAGTTTGCTTGTTGCAATTATCATAGGAAATAATTCAAAGACGTGACCACAAACATTGGGTGGATTTTAAACAAATACTGTCCTATGCTAATATACCCTTTAAAATAATAAGTGCAAATCTAATCATTAATTAGAAAAACCTATTTGATGGCTGATTTATGTTTAATTTAGCTCATCCTAAATATGTACATCTGTTATTATTGAAAGAGAATTATAAATTTCTGTTTTATTTAATGTAATTAAGTTTAGGCTTTTGAAAATATTTGAAAATAAAATTATCATGGCTTTCCATGCGATTGAAACATGTAACGTTTTAATTTGAATAAATATTGGTGTTGATTTTATAAACTTTATACAGCTGCCTTTGCTGTCATTAAAATGTTTGATGACGTTAAAAAGCTGTTGATAAATTAAACGCTTCTGAAACAATTTTAATCTGTACTAAATATTTATTCAAGTATATAATTCTGTGTTTAAAATTGGTTTAGGTTAGTAGTAAGCTATTTAGTTTACTATAAAAGCAGCATTTCATAGGTTTTCAAAATTTAGTTTTACTTTTACAAAGATAATTTATATGTTTCAATTTCATTGCTTTCATAACTGCAATAAATTTAATTAGACCAATATTAAAACTTACTTAAATGACTTTATTTTTAAACATTTTTTTTGGAAGCGAATTAAGATATAGATTCTTATATATCTATATAATTTGGCATTATGTGAAAAGGCTTATCTTATGTATATATTTATAAGGTATGTAAAGATTCTTCTGAATATTTTTAATTTTTAATATATATACATATCACTACGTAAAAGGAACGAATCTATTTTTAAATTAAATTAAAATTCTTTTCAATATGTTTTTATATCAACTATGAAGTCAGAGAAAAAATATTTGGATAGTATCTAAAGCTTGAACTAAAAGTTTAGTTCGTCTCTTGACAACTTAAATAAAATTTGGTTATAGATGTTATAGATATAAATATGTTTTTAATTTTTCTTGTATAATGGTATACATTTCGCACTTTAATATATAGTTTATTTGATCAAATTGAATACAAAGTGAAATGACTTTACCCAAGCAGTGTCATAAAATTTGCACTTCAACTTTGATATTTTACCTTGGACTTTGCTGCTTCTAATGCATGCCAAATGGCGCTCGCATCAATAAAGCGTACGTCACTGTAATTGCGCACACACACGCACACACACACACACACACATTGCATTTAGACTTTAGACTCTTTGCACGCTCTTTGTATGCAAGCAATGGCTGAGGACAGGGATAAAGCGTGTGCAGGATGGTTGAAGAGTGGGGGAGATCGGTGTGGGGGAAGGGGTTAATGGGTAACTGGTAACGTGTAGTGTAATGCCATTAGCTGCCAGCCGCGCGGCAGCGCGGCCATTTGAAAGTTCAACACGTTCAAAGGTCCGACATGCGAACCGCTGTCTGTCTTTGTCTTTCTCGTCTGTCTCGCTCGCTCATTCTCTATGTGGTGTCTTGGCGTATCCTCTTTTTTGTGCTGTGCAACTTTCACTGTTTATTCTGCTAAAAGCGCCGGCCAACACTCATGCACTTGAAGCACTCGCACACACACACACAGATCTCTAAAAGGCAGACGTGTACTCCTGATACTCTGCCGAGTGGGCGGCACATACACACACGGATAAATAGACAGACACACTCAGACACACTCACACACAAAAAAATAAAAAAAAAACTCAAGCGGAGCCCAGCTGCAATAGCAACTGGGCAACTGGCTTCGCCTCGCTTTTAATTGACTTTTTATGCGCTGAGCTGCGCACTTTACTTCCACTGCCAATTTCTACGTTCCAATTGCACGCATCCACATGCAACAACATGCCACGCCCCCCAAACGCCGCCGGTTGCCGGTTGAATTTAACGCGCTTTAAGTTGCAAGTTGTTCGGCATTTGCATTTGCCAATCCACAGGCGCAGCCACTGTGACACTTTGCAAGCCATTAAGCATTTTCATTACCTGCCTGGGCTGCTTTGCATTTTGATAGCCCCAGCATTGTCCTTAGTCCTTAGTCCTGGCTCTGTGCTCTGTTTTGTTTACGTCTGCGCTATTAATTGCCACAGCACCAAAATGCAAATTGCAAATGCAACTGCAAATGTCCAGTTGCTAGCTGAGGCCCGGCCACAGTCAGTCAGGCAGTCGGACAGACGGACGGGCAGGCGTTCCTGAGGGCTGGGCGCAGTCAAGTTAGTCAACTGCCAAAGTGAATTATTGTCCTGGTTTGCATATTATGCTAAAGTTTTCGTTGTCCCCAAACGTTTCTCTAGTTCGTTCGTTCGCTCGTTCGTTTGTTCGTTCGTGGGTAATTAAAACGCTTAAAGACGCATCAGTGCGTGACAAATCTTGCTTTTCACTTTTCACTTGGTCGGTCGTTGGTGGGCCGGTTACCAGTTGGGCCAGAATGTCGCAAGGACCACCACCAGCAGCAGCAGCAGCAGCAGTTGGAGTTCTTCGTGGCCGGCTATTGTCTGTCTTGTCACTCAATGCTGAGCCAAGTTTTTGTCCATACACTTTCAATGAGATAAATGCCCCCTAAAAAAGGGTTTCTTCACTTTGCCAGAACGTATGTGGGCTGCTTTTGAACTCTGTGCATCTGCTAATTGGGTTTTACTTATCTATAGTCAAGAAATTTGCCTTTGATTTGTCTTTGAATAATTATTTTTATCGATTATTTGTTTTGAAAAAATTATGTTGAAAACTTAAGAGTAAAGGGGCTATAAATAGCATTATTCCGTAAACTTTTCTTATCGATAGCTTACAAATTCCTTTGATTTGAATACAAATAATATTCTTGCCCTTAGAGACCGAAAGCTGCATATATTATTTTTTGACCACATTAACTGATTTAGAGTTTTTTTGTCTAATGTTTGAAGTTTGCGTTTGTTTTGCCCTAAAAATGCCTAAAGTTATTAGTTTAATAACTCCGCTGAAAACTTAAGAAACAAGGGGTTCTAACCCTTTGGCATGCATCTGCTTGTCTTATCATCGAAATTATCTGAAGTAACGAGTTTTTTTTTTATAATATTTATGAGTATTATATAAGTTTTCAATATCATCTAGATACTTATTAAAATTTTTCTATAAATAAAATATCATAAATTTGGGTTTGATATTACTTAAAAAGAATGTGTTATGTATTCCGAATATTATGTAGAAATAATGTAGTTTCATTTTTAAATTGTTACCTAATATGTTTATTGTAAACATTTTCAAAATAAATTGCAGAAAAATGTGAAAGATTTTTGAATAATGTTTGAATTGTCTTTAATTAAAACTGATTTAGATATAGGAACCATTGTTAACTCAACTTAAAATCATTTTAATGTTAGCTAAGTTCAATAATGCTATGTTTATCTATATTTAACTAAATTTTTTCCACCTGTATATCATATATTCAACACCTTATTATAACTTTGTCTAAAATCACTGGACTGTTAATTTATTAACTGCCAATGTTATAAAATTGATAACAGTTAGCGCTGTAGTTAAGCTTGTGAAAGTTTAATAGAAAACAGCTTCAACTTAAAGTTTCATAGCTGTCACTTGGAAAAAACTTGTGTTTTTTCTCTCTACTGTTTTTTTCCATCCATATTAATCGTTAAAATTGAGTGCTCATAGAGAGCATTCTATAGTTGAACACTGTACGCTGTATCTTTATTCTATTATCCTTGTCATTGTTATGGGAGGAAGGTTTACTGGTTGCTGCTGGTGTTGGCTGTTGGCTGGCTGTCTCACGATGTACCCCCTTCCCCCCCTGAAGACACCATACTCTATATCTAGACTGCTGCCACTTAAAGCTTCATTCAACTAAATTCTTATGAAAGAGTTGAAGTTGTGTGCTCAGAAGAAGCAGCAGCAGCAGCAACAGCAACAGCAACAGCAACAACTTCTTCGATAGTGTCTTGTACAGTGTCCGGCACTCGGGATGATAAAGTGTTCTTCTTCTTCTGGCTAAGTTCGTGTCAGCATTAAACTGTTTAAAGTTGCTGCGTACACACAAATTTTTATGTAAAAATGCCGCAGGAGTGCGGGCAATTAGTGAATGCTGCTGTCGCTGCTGCTGCTGCCGGTTGATGCTGCCAGAGAATTTGTCGCAAATCTAAAAAGCCAAAAAATGACTTAATAGCCAAAAGTTGTGCATGCGACAAAGTAAGCGTTCGTGCGTGGCAGCGACGAACATTTTGGGCCAGCTTATGGGCCAAGTTGGTTGGGGGTGCCGGTGGTAGTCGGTACTCGAGGTTGGATATTTGCGGCGCATATGAGTGACACGGGCAGGCTGACTTGTCGGCACGACAGCAGCAGCAGAAGCAGCAACAGCAGCAGCAGCAGCAGCAGAAGCAGAAGCAGCAACAGCAGCTGATGTGACTGGTGGGTAACAGGCAGCTGGCGGCATGCGGCATGTGGCATGCGGCATGTGGCAGGCAGCAGTCATCAGGCAACGCGTGCCGTTGGGAAAGTTGCCAGCCAAGGCAGCCCAAGTCGGGCAGCCGCAAGAGAATGCGTGCCTGTGGACAAAACATGTCATCAGCCTCGTCTCGGGCAGTCTTCGCCTTCGTTTTAATTCATAACAAAAATGGATGATGAACCCATGAATGGGACCGAGAAATGAGAATGGGATGCGGTATGCGAATTGTCAAAAGCGAGTTCGGTGGGTTCGAGGGGAGAACTCGTCTACTGCTGATGCTGCTGCTGCTGCTGCTGTTGATGCTGTTGATGCTGCTACTGCTGGGTGTTCGGCAAATGTTCTTCAGTTGGCAATTATAATTTTCATTTGCTGTGTTAAAAATATGATTCAATTCAATTTGGGCTGGGGCAAAAGTTTCATAATTGTACCCTGTAGGCAAATTAAATGAGGCATATGTGTGGCGATTAGAAAAGTCAAGATAATCATTTTTTTGTGTATATATAGATAATTTTTGAGATTTGTAATTTAATTAAAGTTATTATTAGATATTAAATACACTTTGCAAAACTAATCTTTATTGTAATTGTGAAGTTATTTTTATTTATATCTATTTTTTCATATCATATACCTTCAATAGTAATGCATTCTACCTGCATGAATGTAACAGTAAAAATTGCATGCACATGTGATTTTTAGCCTTACGAGCTGCTGAATAAGTAATGCATAACACTTAATTAATGTCCAATTTAACTTTCACGTCGAACCAACTGAATTGGCTATAAGCGTCAATAGCTCTGAAATTAAGCCTTACCAACCAATGAAATATCACGTATTTTGAACAGTTTACATGCAGTCCAGCCCAATTAAACCTGAGCACTGTAAAATGATTACTTGCTGTATGCTTTTTAGCCTGTTTCTCATTTGGGGCCACAAATCTATGCAACAAATGCGGCATGGAAAAGGGAAAAGTAGATTGAGCAGCCGCCTCCACTCGACTCGAATGTCTGTGCTGATTAGACCTGGAGACGAGGATAGACGACGGCGTGTAAATGGCGCCTGGCAAAAGGTGTTGATGATGACGACAATGATGAGGATGATGATGGCGATGATGATGTACATAAAGTGCCGTTGGGCTGACAATCCCTGCTCTGGCATTCCATAACGTGGGGGGAGAATGGGGAAATGAGGGGGATGCCAACTCTGGCTAAAACTTGTCGCCGCGCACGGAAGCACGAAAATTGAATTGACATGACAGTCAGTCGGTCCCTTCGTCCGGTTGTCCCCCAAGTACCTTCGTACATTCGCCTTGTCCCTTTGGCTACGGACTGACAACAGTTTATGTTGGGTACGACAGTTCGGCGAACGCTTCATAAAATTCATTTCCGCGCCGCGCTGCTGCAAAAGTGATTAAAATTATAATTAAACTGTGACGGCAGCAGCAGCAGCAGCAGCAGCAGCTGATAGATAGAGTTTTATCTTTCCATATAGAGAGATATGCTGTTTGTTGCTCCTGCTGCCACTTGTGCCACATGCAGCAATAAGTATTCAATTTGAACTAAGCTTCAACTAGCTGGCACACGCGGCGTATGAGCAACGATAGTAAATTTTACCGTTTTATGCATTCCCAGTAAGCATTTTGCCCCAGTACACCCGTACACCCCCTTCCCCTCCCCCGGCAATGCCAGAGAGCGAGCGTCCGTGCATTCAACGGTTCATTGGTTGCTATAAATATATAATACGTGACAAATACGTGCCGAGTTCTTTTCAATCCGTGTGCCGCTCCCTTTGCCCCAACCCTGCTACCCCTGCTTTCCAACGTGTGCACAAATCCTTGCTAGCGCACAAAAAGGACAAGCAGCAGCAGAAGCAGAAGCAGCAGCAGCAGCAGCAGCAGCAGCAGCAAAAAAGAAATGGTTAGCAATAAAAGCGTTCAGCGCACTGTTGCATATATGCTGAGGCGCTTGGGTTGAATTGGGTTTGGGTTGCCCTCGGCTCAAGATGGAACGCACTTGTTGATTGGCACTGAATGTTGCGTCTTAAAGGATTGATATACTGGCAGCGCGCCGGGTGCAGACAGGGGCGTGGCACGGCTGCCATGGACAACGTCGATGATGCACGTGCCGACAAAGACTGCAGCTACTGCTGCTGCTGCTGCTGTTGCTGCTGGTTGCTCCTGGTTGCAAATGCCCTGCAATCATCTGCAGGTGCGCATTATTACCAAGTACATATATTGTACTTTAGACACATAAGTGCAGCCACCGCTGACAGCTGAAAGCTGTTAACGGTGGCTATAATGGCATGGTATACATACAAAAAAAATACATTTATTGGCTGCTCACTTATTGCACTTTGATATTCAATCTGCCACTTTTAAATAATTCACTTTGTTCAATAATTTTGCAATCGGGCAAACAAGTGTTTGCTACATAAATATTTTAGATATATCAATAATTTTAAATCCAATTATGAGCTTTAATGAAAATTTTAATTTAGTGCAAAAAATCGGTGGAAAAAGTTCAATTTTTTTTTTCAGTTTTGAGAATTGCATATTAAAGCATTCATTTTAAAATAATTTACTTCTTTTATTTATATTGTAATTAAAAAATAGTTTGTGATTATTCATAATTGCTAAGTGGGTAAAATATTTTGTATAATTTGCTTAGCGTATAGAGTGAAACTTTTATAAGGAATTAAAAAATCAGCTATGATATTATTAGACTTTCAGATTTATAGAAGAGAGAGAAGCGGTTTATACTTATTTGTAAGCTTTATACTAGTTGTATTGTATATACGAGTGGTTATTTATAAGGGTTTTATATAACAACCTTATATATATACCTTGCATTCATGTTTTTTTTTTAACATTTGTTGATCTACTTTTCTTCTCTTATTTATTATTTGTCATTTTATTATTTATGTTTTAAAGCTCCCCAATGTTTTTGTCCTTATCTTAATTTTTCTCCGCTTTGCTCTCTCCATCTGAAAAGCTGAAATTTTTGATCATTCTACAGCACTTTCACTCTTTTGCTTTTACTTTCGCTTTGACTGCAACTTTGCTTATTGTAGCGCATTTCCGTAATCGCCCACATCCTCGTTGGCGTTGTCAGTCATACATCCATCCATCCAACCATCCATTCATCCATCCATCCAGCCAACCATCCAGTAATCCATCTATCCATATATCCATCTTTCAGTAACAAGCCCAACCAATAAGCGCGCTTATTCCATTTGCTTAGACACAAACAAATAAAATGGAAAAAGAAAAAAGTCAAAGGAAAAAAGAAAAAAAGGAAAAAAAAGGACGAAGCGCTGCAAGGGAAAAAAAAGCGCAAAAAGGGAAACGGAAATTGAAAATCTGAAGCTTTTGGAGAGCGAGTGAGCTGTGAATCCTATTTCAAGTGCAATCTTCAGTCGCAGTCGCAGTCGAAGTCGCAGGCTGAAAGTAATTCAATAGTTGGCGGCTCTGCGTGGCTGCGGCTGCGGCTGCGGCTGCGGCTGCTGCTGCGGCTGCTCGTTGCATTGAATGGCAATCGAGAGTGGCACGTAATGCCAACAATTGCTGTAGTGCAGCTCACCAATGCAAACAGCAGGCAGAACGTGTGGCAAAAACAAGTGAGGGGGGTAAGTTTACTCATTGGTTGCATTGCTTGCATGTTGCACGTGTGTAGATAACACAAGCTGGGCTGCTCCGTCTGCAACCTGTTTCGCTCACACCGCACTTCCAGTTTCATGTGCGTACACAAAATTCATTTATGTGCACGCAAATCCCTAATCCCTAGTTTTTGCTGGCTTGGTTTGTTCTTGTGCTCGGTGTCGCCGCAGCTGGAAAACGTTTGCGGAAATGACTTTTGAGCGGCTCCACGGCATATGGCCAGCCTGTCAACTGTGGCCCGGGCTTAGTAACAAAATTAAAGTGCCGCCTGCCAGTTGCCAGTTGCCAGGACTTTGGCCCCTTGGCGCCTCTACCTCGCTCCAGGACCTTGGTTGGTGCTCCAACGCACCTGACGCAGTCGCTGCCTGCGCTCGACACAAGATTGATGTAGCATTCATTTGATGCGGATTAGTATTTTATAGCTGCACTTCAGCAGTAGCAGCAGCAGCAGCAGCAGAAGGAGCAAAAGGAGCAGCAGGAGCTGCTGTGGACCCTTCTGCTGAAGGTGTTCAACGCACAAAGGCAAAGCGCTTGTGCATTTTTTGCGCTCTTCTGCCTCGCATTCCTTGCAATTGATTGCCTCCGTTTCGTAAGGATGTGTGTGTGTGTGTGTGTGTGTGTGTGGGTGTGTGTGTGTGTATTGTCCGCCGTTTCACTGATTGGGGTCAGAGCCATTCTTGATGGTTGTACGTGTGTGTTCAGGGGTTGGGGTTGAGGGCTCGTAGTTGGGGCAGCCGGCATTGTGCGTTGCTTTGGGGCTATTGTTTAGCTGTTAAGTTGCTTACTTGATTTGTAGCACAAATTCAATTCAATTGGCGCATTTCAAATGCTGCAACACTGTGCAACAAATTTTCCCAGCGATTCTATTAAAAAACAACAACAACACAAAAAGAATACAAATTTACCGTTACCGTGCTTTAGTCTCTACCGATTGACATCCGGCGAATAATGCTTTAAATAGATTAGCTGCACATATTTAAGAATTTATTTCTACTAAGAATATTTTCTCTATGTAGTTGTTAGAGTAATTTTCTCAACTCTGTCAAACAAATAAAAAAGTTTGAAACTTGTAAATAATTGGCAAACGGATAATGAAAGAATAACTAATGATATATAAAAGAAATGCGAAACTTTAGGTATATATGAACAAAATAAAATTTAATAATATATAAATAATTTATAGAAGAGTAAATATAATAAAACTAAGACAGAAAAATGAAAATAATGGTATCAAAATTAAAAAGAAATAGATTAAAAAACGTGTATTAATATTAAATGTATAATTGCAGCACATTTTACAGTTCAATTTTGAATAAATAAACAAGAATAATCAAGGATAATCAAGCGGATAATGATCGAATTGTAATCAGAAAACGATTGGACAAACATATACAAATAAAACTGATAGGCAGTTAATTATAATGAATTTTTAATGGATAATTTATTTAAAATGTACAATTAAAAAGCGAAAAACGGATAATAAACGGATAAACGAATAACAAGTGTTATATATAAACTAATAAAATGTGATGATAAAAGGTTAATGAACTGCTAACAATTATAAAAGTAATGCAAAATTTAATATGTTCTTATTATTATATTTTGTTATGAATTTCGGAAATCAACTTGAAAGCTGCTTTCGTATACACATTTATCTACCATAAACCGCTAAAACAGCAACGAATCTATATAAATAATTTATGCAAGTTTATGGTTCATAAATACCAGTCGGCTGTAGCCGCAGATTTGTGGGCGTGGCAAGGCTTTAAGTTGAGTTACACGAACTGTTAGTTTGGATTGTAAGCGAGACATTTGCCACTTGTCGCCGCTCGAGGAAGTGATGGAGTTGGGTGGAGGGGCAGGTGGCTGCAAATTAATTAACTTTGACGAGGCGATGGATGTCTAAAACCATTTTAGCCACCCCCCCCGCCGCCCTGCAGCACCGCAAAAACCCGTTGAGCAGCAGACGAAACTTTGGCAAATATAAATTGTGTGTGGGCCCGTATGCAAAGGTTTCTTATGCTGTGTGTTTGTGTGTGTGTGTGTGTGTAATTACTTGCACACCTGTCGACAGCTACACATTTACTCACTCATTTAACAGGCAGAGTGGCACAGCTTACCCCGCCGTCGCCTCTCCCCGTTGGGCTTCCATCTGCAGACGCAGCTGCTGCTGCTGCTGTTGCTGCTGTTGTTGTTGTTGTTGTTGCTGCTGCTGCGCTGGGTTAAAGTAATTTCGACCGCTCTATGGCAGCCATTACAAGTAACGGCATTTGCCGCCGCCTGCCACAATTGCAAATGATTTTCACTTTCAGATCGAAATGAATGCGCCACTGGTCGCAGGACCTCTCCCAGGTCCGATGCCAACTCCGGCTTCAGCTTCAGCTGCTTCTTCGTATCCATATCCAGTGCGCTGTGGTAGGTGCGACAAGGACGCATAAATTTTCACACACACACACACACACACACGTACGCAGATACTCATACACACCTATGTAGCCAGCGCTAAATGTTGCCGCTCTGCCTGATAAATGACCCTTGAACACCTTTAAGGCAGCACCTCCCCTCAACCCCTAAACTTTGGGCATGGCCCGCTCTCGAGGCATATAAATTGAAAGCTATTTATCATACATATACAAGTGCTGTGCGTGTGTGTGTGTGTGTGTGTGTGGGAGTTACAGCCGCAGTTAACTAAGTTTTTGGTTGCGCTTGGCTTGGCTCAAAAAAAAAAACAAGTAAGAATGCTGCAGTCGGCTGTAACCGACTGCGCTTTACTCGTTTAAATTATAATAACAGCTTTAAATAGTGAAGATCGGTTTTAGATATCAATGTTATTTTGAAAAATATTTAAGTAATTTAATTTTAGTAATTTACGAGAGTCTCGCTCTTTGGAGGAAGTCATCTGCTAAATTTGATAGCTCTAGCTTTAAAATTGTGGAAGTGTGTATCCAAAAAATTTTGTGCTAGCTTCAGAGGAAATCATTAAATGATTAAAAAAAAAAAAATCTTCACACATTATCTGGCGCGGATATAAACGAATATATATTCCAAATTTTTAGTCGCTAGTTTTAATAACACCGAACAAACGGACATTGTACAAATCCAATATACACTTTTCACCTCGTCAACGGGCATAGAAAGAAGAAGACGAAAACACGGCCCCAGTGGAAACTTGACGCTTATTACCTCGCCTGGCATGCCTCATTTGAGGCCACACTTCAAGTTGTTGGCCAAAATGCCTGCTGTTGAAGGATTTGAGCCTCTGTTTTTTATTAACTCAAGCATTTGACTGTACATTTAATGCAACACTGCGCCGCATAAATTGCCACGAGCGGAGGCAATGTTTTCTTGGCAGCTGCTGCTGCTCGCAGTTCCATTTGCCTATGAGTCTCGTATGTGCCATAAAAATACGTATAATCGTGCCGTTTTTTAATGCCATCGAATGCCGCAAAGTCCATGTCCACGTCCATGTTCATGTCCACATCCATATCCATATAACCCGAACGCGAATGGCAGCTGGATGGCATCCAAGGCCATTGTTTTTTGTTTTTTTTTTTGTTTTTGTTTTTATTCCTAGTTAGCTGGCATTGCAGTCGCTGCTGTGGCAATAACGGTACATCCTTGTTGTTTGTTTTGCGGCCAAAAGAATAATGAAAATGTGTACAAAATGACACTCGAAAGCGGAAATAATATGCGCTACAAGCCAAATGGCATACAAATTAAGTGGAACTATCTCCCTCTCTCCCTCTTTATCGCTCCCTCTCTCTTCGAGACAATTAATTGCCGCTTTGGGGCAGACTTGTGAGTTGGCTTTGCTTCTAATTGATATTATATATATCAGAAGCACAGTTAACAAGTGCTCTGATTTTATAGAGTAGCCAGAACTGGGGATTAACTATAAATAAATGCTGCCAAGGATATTTTTATTCGACTTGCCTAAAACAAAAAACTTTTATTGAACAACAAAACGGAGAGCGAGAAAAAAAAATTGAAAAAATATTAGGAAATAATGAAAGCTACAAAAAGAAAGAGTAATTTTCTCTTAATTTTTGGAGAAAGGGGAGAGACATAATAAGAATGAACAGCAGATAGAAATAGTTTAAAAGACAGAGAGACTAAAATAAAGGAGAGGTTCAGAGAGAAAGGAGAGAAAGAACAAGAGACAGAGAGAGGAAGATCAGCAAAGAAGATATAGAAAGAGAGGCAGGGGAAGTGATAGATAGAGAGAGCGAGAGATAGATAGATAGGTTGGGGAATGAGGAACCCAATTTTCCTATTAATATTTAAACTAACCTTTTGATAAATGCAACAATTCTAAGATTTATGTGAAATATGAGGGTCAACATTTTAATATGTTATCAGCTCAGAAGGATATTGCTGTACTTTATTCTTGAAATATATTATAGACAACTCATTCACTAAATTCTTATTGATAATTAGTACACTTTTGCCTGCTTTAAAATTTTATCCCAATTGAATTATTAACAACATTTAATTACATCCCATTCAAATTGTTGAACACTTCCTCTGCCTATATATACATATGTATATATAATAGAAATATAAATGCCAACATTCCATTTAATTTCTTTAATAAGTTCTTGTAGCTTTTGGCTCTTTGGCAAAGTTCTAGCTTTCATTAATTTATTTTATCACTTGGAGCGCGTCTGCAATCAGTGCATTCAAGTTTCATGAGTGCACGCTCGACATGTATTCATTTAAGCACACATACATACATACATACAGATATCTGTGCATATATTTATTCATGTGTATTTTGAATGTCCTTTTCCCATACGTTGCTCAATTTTCAGTCTCGAGAGTCTTCCAAATGCTTCCGGCTTCAGTTTCGGCAAACTTGGCAAACTTTGAAACGCATTTGCCATGGCTCACTCAATGCGTAGAGGGTAGAGGGTAGGGAGGGGAGGTTTGTTGGCTTTGGCCACGACAATTTACAACAACAATGGCAACATTTACAACAATAGCAAACGGCAGCAACAAGAAATGACAACAGATTTACGGCTACAAAGTCTAATTAGCGATAAAGACTGCTCTAATATTTGTCACTTGAGACCGAAAATAGCAGTCGCACCTCCCCCGCACCGCCTCCCCCCTCGCACCCCCTGGGGCCATTGGAGAGCTGAGAGCTCTCCCTGGGCATGGCAACCAAAATCGCTGCCAAATTGCAATGGTGCCTTTGGTGCGAGCGGGTGATTCAAATGTTGTTTCGCTGCTGCTGTTGCTGCTGCTGCTGCTGCTGCTGCTGGCAGCCAGCAGATTTTCCGGTTTTGTTTATGAAAAACTCGTGGGAAACGCGGCAGGTCGTTGCGATTGCGAAGATGGAGCGGGTGGACGGGGGACGGGTGCGGGTGTTGGTCTAGGCACAGCGGAGACAAAGCTGGCATTCCTTAGCCGCATTCAAACTGAAGGCGTGGCTCGGGCACGGATTAATTGCAAAGGTGTGCTGAGAGGCCGGGCGGGGGGAGAGGGGGGGGGGCGTTGGCCCTCACTTTAGGGGCCCATTAGGCAAATAGGAGGCGGTGCTGGAGCAGCAGGTGGTGCGGTGGGATGTGGTGCGGCGCTGCAGCAGCTCATTTGGCATTTCGAGTGCTTTTTGACTGTTTTTATTGTTGTTTTGGTTTTTGGTGCGGCTGCCAACAGCGATAAAATAAAGTACAAAGCAAACGAGCAAGGCAGAAACACACACACACACACACACAAACAAACAAACAAAAACACACACACACACAAACACAGAAGAGTTGATTTTGGTCTAGATCCAAAAAGTCGTTGGCCATAAAAACTTAACGCGTTTGCCATTTTGACCACAAATGATGCATTATCCCTTCAGTTCAGCTGTAGCACGGGATTAGCTCAATATTTCCCTCCAGGGAAAACAGCAAAAACAACAAAAATAATAAAAGAAAAAAAGAAATACAAAAAAAAAAAAACATACAGACCTTTGAAAAGGAAAAACTCCAACTATTTGTAATCTAAACAGTTTTTGGGCAAACTCATTTGTACAGAGGACGACGCTCCACTTATTGAAATTTTATGCAAAAGTCACAGGACGTAACGTAATGTCCAACGTAATGTAACGTAACGCAGCGCAACGCAACGTAACGAAACGAAATGAAAAGAAGAAAATGAAAAACTCGAAACTCACGTCATGACTGGCCAATAATTTTCATTCTGGCCTGTGAACATTTTCCAATATTGCCTCGACCCCTGCAATTGGCGTTCAAAATTTATTTCACTTTGCACAGCCAAATAAAAATAAAGCAAACGCATAAAAAAATGCTCTTTCAAAATGAATAGAATTTCGAATACCCTTTGGCTTAGCTTATATTATAGATATTTTGTGATTAGCAATATAATTTATATAAGATGATACATAGCCATTCCTTGGATAGAAAAGATTACTTAATAATATATAAATAGTATCTTTTCCTGTGAAGTTAGTGGATAGGACTTGAAAATTGGATTATAAACTCTCACAAAAAGATATAAACACATCATTTATAATCCATGCTAGATTCTTTACAATTATATTGATATTCATTATAATCAGTAATAATAATAATAAAAAATATCAATTGATAATACTAAATATTCTGTTTATCTTACAGCTGGTATTTACGTTTAATGCAAGGAAATTTTTAATATTTTTTTAAAAAAACTTTAAAGTCTGTATATATTTTTATAAACCAGCAAAAGCTAGTTTTTGTTGAGCATACAATTATATTAAAGGAAATTAAAGTACATTTTTTTTGTCTTAAGTAAAATATATGTTGAAAATTTGTCAAAGGATGTTCTTTAAAAACTGGTTGAGCTGTTAATAAGATAAGCCAAATACTGGCATAATCAATTTCCGGCCAAGTGTTACATCTTTTTCAGCTTAATGTCATAATATTCTAATACCCTAGCTAAGAGTAGACCAGAGAGTGAGAAGCGTGCAAAAGAAGAGAAAGGAAACGAACAAAAAAATCGAGTGCGCGTAACAATGAAATTGATACTTTTCTTATTTTTTTTCAAATGAGACAAGGAGATGGGGGTGCGTTAAGAATTGAGGGGGGGGTAAACTGTGCCCCAGGAGCTGCTGTTGCTGCTGCTGCTGCTGCTGCTGTAACTCAAGTGTTGGGCAGGGGGAAAAGTGGGGGAGGGGGCGTTTGCTACGTGCTGTGAATGCGTGAGAGATTTTTATTTGCCTGCCAGTCGAGGCTATCGATACACTTAGAGAAAAACACACACACATACACACACACAGAGACAAACATACACACATATGTGCGTGTGTTTGTTGCAGACATCAAGCATTCAAAAACAAATGGAAAAAGTAATGATTATTTGTTTAGCTAATGCCGCACAAAGTGGCCGCGGCAGCAGCTAAAGGAGAACGTAGTCCTGGACAAGGTCCAGCCGATTCATCCATTCATCGTTGTTCTCGTCGTGGCATTGCGCATACGCCCCGTGGCACATTTGATTGCTGTGCATAAATAATGTAATGCTATCGATTTGCAAGGTACTCTCCCTCTCTCTTTCTCGCTTTCTCCTTGCAATTGTTGCTCATATATATATATATATATATATATAAATATTTTTTTTGTGTTCGCTTAGCAAATTAACAGCTGTGCGCAATATTTGCATATTTGCTGGCGCCGGGTCAACTCGAGGAGTGGCATCCAGTGTCCTCGTCCTGGTCCTGGTCCTGGTCGTGACTGATCCCTGACCCTGTCCCGTTTGGCACTTTTTGTTTACCATTTCGATTTGGCACAATTTGTCACTGGCAGGCTGTCATCTTATGGCTTGTTAGTTGGGTTTGTTTGCTTGTTTGCCCAGCCAGCTTATGGACACCAACAAGTGCCCCCCTCAGACTTTAAAGGCCTCAGCTTTCGTTTCTCTATCTCGCTCGCTCGCTCGCTCGCTGACTGATGTGTGGCATGCAGCAGGCAGGCAGCCTCATCGCCTGTCATTCTGATGTCGTGTGTGCGCCTCGTTGTTGGCCTGCCCCTCATTCTCATCCGCCTCCTTCTCCTCCAACTTCTGCTCGTTCTCGTCTTTGTTTACACAGTCGCTCTTTGCTTCCTGGTTGCTGATGCTGCTGCTGCTGCTGGTGCTGCTGCTTCTTCTGCAACTGGCTGCTGGTCAACGTGTGTCTGCTTATTGTTGCTGCCACTGTTGTCTCCGGTTGCTGTTCTCCCTCTCTCGCTCTCTCTCTCTCTCTCATTCTAGCTCACACTTTGCGCTTTGGTTAAGTGTCAATTTGATGCTGCCTTCCTTGTTGTTCCTGCTGCTTTTTCATGTCTCCCGCCTCTTGTCGTTTGCTGTTTGCCATAAGTGCGGCATTTTGTACACCAAGTTAAGCCACTAATGAGGCGGCCACCTGCCGCTGCCAATGCCAATCAACTGCCACCAGTCGCAGCAAACATCCCAGCCCTCTGTCTTTCACTTTTGGCCACTCTCTCTCTGGGTATAAACACTAAAGTAAATTGCTTGGTAATTAGTATGAAAAATTGCGTGAGAACTTGAAAGCGCGTTGATATCACCGCCTGACCGCCCGACTGGATGAGTTGGCCAAGTGGCCACAGAGTGCATAGATAGAGTGGCTTTAGTGGCAATTCCATTTTGTGCGCATAGCCATTTAAGGCGTCCATAGAGCTGTTACCCACTTTATGGGACACAGCAGAGTTTTGAGGTTCGTCAAATTTTTTTTGGTGAAATGTTATCAAGTCATTTTATTTTATTTTATTTTTAAAATATAGTTTATATTATGATTTTAATATAATATAATATGCTATTGAGTACAGGAAGTACGATGGATTAATGGCTTGTCAATAAATATTTGAACATTTTTTATTATTCTTTTAAAACTTACTTAAAATCTGTAATCACTTCGCGCTAGTGGGGAAACACCATGAAGTGGGCATTCGCACATCGTAAAAAATTAAATTTAGTTAAAAATTAGTTGCAGCTTTTTTCTTCAAGTGCGGAATGCTCAAGTATTCTTTGTTCTTTCAAAGTGTTTATATATTAAATTGAATTCTTTCGTCATAAAAATTAATATTTTACATTTTTGAGGTTTAATTGTGCTTTCGGCACTCGATTTGTACCTCGAAAAAAGCCTTACATTAAACAAAAATTTAATTTATAAAGAGTAGGAGGATACAAAATTAATGTGTATGTTTTGGGCTGAACCATTTGAAAATGTTCAAATATAAGTAATTTGAACTCATTGTGTTTGTTAGTGCTTTGAATTCCCAACATCCGGATTTGAATTTCAAGCTTGCCTAAGCCGAAGGCCACTTTGACAACCAAATTCTTATCAAATTCTTTGCCAGTCCTTGTGGTACCAATAAAGCCCTAATAAGAGCCCATTTCATCTCAAATCTATTTAGCAGCAATCACTAATTGTTATCTCTTAAGCAGCTAAAATCGGTTTCAAATCCATTTTCTCATCATTCTTATGTTCCCCTCCTTATAGATCCCATTTATATTAACAGTGCAAGGCCGAAACGTAGTTAACCCTTCAGCTTTGTACTGTATTTTTCGGGTTAAGCCATTCGTAAACCTTTGACTTTGCCCTGTTGGCCCCCCTGTGCAATGTTTTTTTTTTTGCAGCATTTCTAATTTGCTTGGGATAAGCCTTTTGCCCGAGAACCCACTTCATTTTTAATGAATCCAATTTGGTGTGTGCGTGCGTTTGTGTGTGTGTATGTATGTGTGTGTGTGTGCGTCTTGCATTAATTTCATAATTTTCTGCTATTAATTATAATAGAATTTTTCAGTCAGTCAACGTCTTCGACGACGCCGGTTGCCTTGGCGGCTGCAAACTTTTGGCGCTCTCATCGTATTATCGGCCACCATCATATGCCCGTAATTAAAACTTATTTCGAGGTTTTTGTGTAGCCAACAAACCAAAAACTTAATTCGCCGCGCGCAACACCCATTCCCAACAAACCTCAGCTAGCAATCAGTGGGAGGAGGAGAAGGAGGTGTTCGACTGGGGGATGGGGAACTCTCTGTGGTGTTGGTTAACTCAGCGCAAGAGTTGCCTTAGCGGGCCTGCCAACACTTTAATACATCGAAATCTTGGCAGGACGCCTGCTGCACGTTCCTTAAGTAATGGATTCAATTATAAAGTTAAAATCCATGGCGGCTTTTGCCCGTTGCCCGGCTGGGCGCAATCCGACTGGAAATGATTCGCATAAATTCACAATAATTTATAAGGAAATCCTTAGAAGCTCAGGTCTGACGCACATTCAAATATATATGTATATATATCTATATATATATATATATATATATATACGCGTTACCCTGTTCAGTTCTCTACAATATATAAAAATACAACCCCGTCCCCCTGCTCAGTTTTCTACAACATATAATAATACAAAAGGCGGCTTCATTTACGTCGCATTTTTGGTTTATTGGCACCCCCCTCGTGCACTCCACCCCCCAACCCACTCCGCTACCCTACATTTAAGTTCGTTCGCAACGCTTGACCCTTTTGTTCGCCTCTTACTTATTCCGATTATTGACTTGACTGTCCTTCTCACTGACAGCGTCTCGTATCGGCGGCAACATAGCTGACTTGCTTCTGGTTTTTGCTTTTCTTTTCCATTGTTTTCTCTCATACATCCTTTATTCCATCCATTTCATCTTTCTCTTTCATTTTTTGTCAGTTACTTTTTTAATTTGCCTTCAGTGATTTCCACGACGATTTACCTGCGCTGCGAAAAATTTATTCCGCCCGACTGCATTCGCAAAAACAAACTTTGCATTTTCAGTCAAGCAGGCTTCGCCCCTCAACCTCTCCTCAATCTCTCCTTCCAACCCCTCCCTCCCCCTAATCTGAGCTTCCTTTCTCGCAGCGGGCTTTTCATTTCTCTGGTTACGGCTCAAAATCAATTGATTCGCATATCAGAGCTCTCTAAGCTTTCATTTCTTGACCCTTTTTCGTGCTTGACTTCTCGTTGAAACCCCCTCCCCCTGGGCGCCCATGCACTGGGCATGGGCGTTGCGGCCAGAGCTGGACATTAGCATGCTTTTGATGCGCCCACGTCTCTGTTTAGTGGGTGGGTATTTTTTTTTTTGGGTGATAAGCAGAGAGGCACTCGACTTGACTGAAAGTTTTTGCGTTTTGCTTTTGCGGCCCACTTTGTGCTTTGTGCTCAAGTTTTTGGCCGTCTTTTGTTTATCCAGCGACTTCTTTGCCTTTTGTTTTCGCTAGCACTTTAGTCAGGACTTTGATTTTTGACATTCTATTTGGTTTTTGGCCCCGTTTACCTCTTGTGCTATTTATACACATAAGTATATACTATATATATGTATATTTGTATATATGGGCCATTGTGTTTGTTCGCCATCAGTATCGGTTATCGGAGACCAGCAACTGCCTCGTTTCTGTCTTCAATTCCCATATAAACTATTAAAATGACTGGGCCCAAACAAAAGGGCCATATTTTCACTCCAAGTCGCTGAACCCTCTGCCCCACTGCATGGCCATTCATCAATCATTTTGTGCGTTGATTTTAATTTGTGCGTCGTTTCAACTTTGAACGGCGCTCGCATAAATTATGCAAAGTTGCCTACACGTCCTCTCGCGCCTCTCTCTGCGATTCGCATTCAATGCAATTATCGTAAGTGCTACATAAGTCAAGGTAAATCCATAAGTTTATGACTTTTCTATCCATAAATCGCGCAAACTTAGGCAAATTTTTGCAGCTCAACTCAACTTTCTTTGGCTCGGCGAGAAAAAGGTAAAAATGTCGACGCATGTAAACAACTTTTAAGGTTCACCTTTTTATTTTTTTTTTTTTCGTCGAGCATTTCTTGGGAAGTGCCGTGGGGTCTGTGACGCAGCAATGGATTCAGTTAAAATTCTAATTTTCCATTGTCTAGAATTTTGGTTTGCTACATTTATATCTGTGTTATATTTAGAAATTCATTTCATACTTTTTATTTGCTGTTTGTATTAATCCCAAAAGCTTTTTTATTAAAAGCAGGAAGTTTTTAAATGTAGACATAAATATATAAAAACATTTACGGAAGCAAGCTAAAGTTTTAAATTCTCCTGAGAGCCTTAGAGGATTTATGCATATATATTTTTATATATATTGATAAGAATTATTTTTAATTTTATTTTAACAGCTATGCAATTTTTTGACAGCGACATTTTAGGAAGTGAAAAGAGTATGTGCAATGCCCGTCAAATATATTCTGCCTCTGTTTTTAAGCTAGATAGACCAAATTTATGCAGACAGATTAAAATTGACAAACATTTTGACATGTTTTGTTGGTCCAAAATGAGCCCATTTTCATGTTTGGTTATGATTTGTCCTACAGATTGATTCTACATTCAAAATATACTTAATTTTGAAAATAAAATTTTTTTGAATTTTTGTTCAAAAAAACATGTACCCCCCTTACTCATTCTCGAAAAAAAATTTTTTTTTCAAAATTTACAATTGGGAATTTCTGTTTTTAATCGATTGTATTTGCATAAAAAATAATTAGCATAAAAAACAACATTTAAACCGATTCAGCAAATCTTTTTTTTTTAAATTACTCATGTTTGAAAAACATACATTTTTTAAATTTATTTATTTATTAATTTTTACATGTTTTCGTTGTTATCACTCTGTGAAGGAGTATTGCGCTCTCGTTCTTAAGTTCTAAACTTTTTTTGCTAGTTCTATAGTGCCTTCGGGGCCTATAAATTCAAAGAGAAAAACCTGAGGGAGTTTAGACCATTGAAAAGTTTTTGTATTTATAAAAAAAAAAATGCAACAAAATATAATTTTTATATAGAATTGAAAAAAAGACTTGAATATTTAAAAGTTAGGGGATGGTATGGCCTTAAATTGAAAAGCAAAATACAGTAATATTATTTTTCCAGAAATTGATATCAATAATTTTATAAATTTAACTTAGTTTCAAATATCTTTTATGGAGCTCTTTACAATATCATAGAACGTAAACCTTATCAAGTGTTAAATTTCAACAATTTCCCTAATGGATTTAGGGCATCAAAATGTCAGTGCAAAAAGAAAGTTGTGCGTTTATTTTGCGGAGGCCTTTGTCTAAATATTATTATTTACGGCTTAGGGCCAAGAGCCAGCAGAGACAACTGTTACCCGGTAGCTCACCGGCCTGAACTTTAACCCCTTAAAGTCGACGTAATTCACTAAGCGAAAGCTGCTGGCAGCGAGACGCAGATGCAGATGCCACTGTGTCGTGGCACTGTGGGGAGGGGGGTGGGGTGAGGGGGTGGCCTGGTTGGAGGGGTAGGTTGAAGCGTACCAGGAGATGAAACGTGCGTTGTCTTGTCGCAAAGTTTTTAAGACTTGCTTGACCGACCTTTGTCAAAAGTTGTTGGAGCGCATGAAAAATGATGCCACACGGCACGGGATGTGTTACAACAGGCAGTTAGCTGTCTCTCCCGCACCTCTCTCTCTCTCTCACTCTCTCTCTCTCTCGTTTTTTGTGTGTTCAGACAAAATAGCAATTTGCGTTTTCAAACAAAACAAGCCGAGAGCAGAGCTTTAGTTTTTGTTGCTGCTGCTGCTGCCTTGCTTCACAATTGATTGAAATCCCTTAGCGCACACCTTTTTCACTTTGGCACTGCTTTCTGTGTGTGTGTGTGTGTGTGTGTGTGTGTTGTTGTTTTTGTTTCGTATAGGTTTTGTTGCTGGCTTAGCTGTGCCACAGAAAACACACAACTTCCGCTTTCTTTGGCAAAAACAATAGAAAGCACATAAATTTATGGTTTCAGCATTGTGCTTTTGACATACAACCATGTAAGCGAGGGGAGCGGGGGTGGGGTGGGGTGGGGTACAGTGGGGTGCTGGTTGTAACGTTAAGGGGTTAATATGCCTGTGCAACCGCAAACGGGATTCGGATTTGGGTCTGCCAGGCGGATTTTGTGAAGGAGTAGGTGAAATAGAGTTGACTTTTCTTATAAATAATTTTACTAAATGGATTTGGTATAAATGTGTTTGTGCGTATTTATGTGTGTGTGTGCGTGTGTGTGGTAGCTGCTTGAACTAATTACCTGCAAATTTATTTTATTTTTGGCAGGCAAATTTTGCCCAACGAAATGCAACAATCAAAATTGGCCAAATTGAGAGTTGGCTCTATAACGGTATTTATATACAGTTAGTATGTGTGCATGCGGTGTGTGTGTGTGTGTGTGTGCGTGCTGGGCCAAGTTTAATGGTTTTTTGGGGCATTTTCTTGCAGCTGTTTCGCTTTGTGGTTGCCAGCGCTGTTGTTGCTGCTGTTGTTGTTGTTGCTGTGGCTGTGCTTTTCAAAATTTATGTTTGCTGGCTATGTAAATGAAATGACTGTGGTAAACATTTTAATTAAATCCAAGTTTGGCTTCTGCCTTCGTTACAACAATATATTTTGTTGTCGTTGTTGCCACTTTGTTGCCCGCGCCCCCCAACTTCGCTCCTATTTTATACATATATTTGTTTGTATATGTTTTTTTTGTTTTTTTTTTTTTTGTTTTTGTAGCAAATAAATTTTAATTTTATTTTGCCGCGTTTTAATTTGTTGTCCACTTTTTTGCCATCCTTCGCTTGTATATATTTATATATATATATGTATTTCTTTTTATTATTATTTTTTGTGTTTTTATTCGCATTTACACTTTATGCATGTGCGCATTTATTTTGTTTGCTAGCTTTTCTATTGGCCATGATGCGGGCGCGACCGCGCGTGAGAAGCGTGAGGCGGAGGGGGTCGCTGACAGCCGGTCAAGTGACAGTTGCCGCTATACACACACACACACACACATACACACACATAGAGAGTGAGTGAGAGAGAGAGAGAGAGAGAGAGAGAAGCGCCTGCAAATATGAAATGCAAAACAAACTTTGCAGCTGTCACTCAAAAATAAGCGTCGCAGCGGCCGACAGCGAACAAAGCGATGCAATGCACATGCCAAGTGCTGAGAGGGGGTGGGTGGTGGGAGAGGGGGGTGGTGAGGGTACGAGGTTGCAGGGTTGCGCGTGCTGGGAGTGGGCTGTGCACTGAGAGAAATGTGAAATGGTTAATTGGGCGGAAAGGTATTTGGGCATGCGAAATGGTCGTCGCTCTATGAAACGAACAGTTTGCAACAACAGCAACAACAACAACAAAAGCAACAAGAGCAACAGCAGAGACAAAGTGGGTTAGAAAGGTAAATGAAATGTTGACGGACAGTTAATTTCGGCCAGTTGATTGAGTTATGAGCTCTGCACACAGTGCAAGAAATGAAAATGAAATGAGGGAGAGAGCAACAGCGATACGAAAAATGGCGTCAAAAGGAGCTGTTTGTGGATACACGATTTTGATTTCGGCACATGTGAAATGCGTGAGAGCTGCAAATTTATGACATACGGTTCGCATTTCAAGTACGGGGATTTTAAAATCGGGTTTGTACAGAAGAAGAGAGTTTTACTTTCTTCTAAAAGGATAAAAGCAATAGTTTTGCTTGCTGCCAATGTGATTTATTTGTCATTATATAAATTGACAATTTAAAAAGATAAATAATCAAAATTTCGTAAGCGAGTTTTTTATTGTTTTTTTTTTAAATTTCCAATTAGTTTTTTCTGAACTATTTTTGCTATTTGCTTAAATTTAGATTTTCGAAATGTTTAAGTTATTATTTCTTTAATTCGTTTTTAAAGTACTTTAATAAAAATTTAGAACGCCTCTCAGATCTTACATTTTAAAAGAGATTCTAGCCTGGTTCCAAATTTATATAGTTTAACTCATTGATTAATATAACACTTTATTTTCTTTAATATTTACAATTGTTAGCTTAAAGCTAGCTACAAAGTACAGGACCAGAGTTTAGATACAGATTAGCTTCATAGCTTAATATTTACACGCTTTTACGCTTTTAATTACTAGAAATCTTATTTTATTTTATTAAATGAAATCCTTTTGATATCCGGATACCCCTTTTTCCTAGCTTGTGTCTAAATAGCTTTTGAGCCACTTTCACTATTTTATGAAGAAGAAGTTGTCTCGTAAAGTTTTTAAGCACTCGTAAATATGAAAAGTAAATACACGTGTGCTTGCAAAGGTCGCAGCTAACTGTAAACACAATTTTGCCTGCCTGCAACATGCAATGAATTTTGCGTTCTATTTGCCGCATAACACTGAATAAGTACTTGGGCTCAAAGGGGCCGCCGCCGCGACAGCTCATAAATAAAAGCTTAACTTGAATGCACACACGCTTGACTTTTTGCCAGTTTATGCAAAAAAGTTTTTCTCTTTTTGAAATGTTCTACACCTGTAGCTAATTGGCAGGTCATTCAATTTGAAAATGTCGAGCAAGCCGCCCCCCCCCCAAACCCAAATGGAACTTAAAGTGTAGCATGCCACATGGGGCGCGTCATAAATGCGAGCGCAAATTACATAGAGAGAGAGAGAGAGAGAGAGAGAGAGTGGGAGAGAGAGACAGCGAAAAACGCGCGCGAAAAATATAGAGAGAGAGAGAGAGAGAGAGAGAGAGAGAGAGAGAGAGAGAGTAAGAGAGAGAGAGAGGGCAAAAACAGTAGTTGCCCTGTGTTTGTGTGTCATCAATTTACATGCCACACACGCATAGTAAGGATGCCAGCACTGTAAATGCTCTTCCACCCCCCTTTCCCCCCCCCCCCCCCCTCGCGCCAGTTGCCGCTGTTATTTATGGCCACCGAAACTGTCATAAGCAAACAAATTGTTTTTTATTGTTCATAATTATTGTGCATACTTATGTAAATCATGCGACGCATTTGGACTTGTTTTGCGTTGCATGCAGCAACGCTGGTGGCAACATGGCTGTTGCTGCCACAAGCGCAACTAGTTGCTGCCACTGCTGCGTGTGTGTGTGTGTGTGTGGCAAACAAACAAAAAAAAAACCGAAAAAAAAATCGTTTGTTTTATTGAATTTTTATTGTAGTTTGAATTTATGACGCAACGCCAGCAAGCATCCAGTCGACTGGATTAGGGTTTTCCTTGCCAGCTCTGGCAGCAGATGACTTTATCGGCTTTTTGCTGCATTAAATCGCAGCCAAACTGGTAACTGGGCCCATCATCAAAAGCAGCCCACCCCCCGCTGCCTCTTCAACCAGCAGCCCTTGACTGACTCGCTGTTTGTCTGGCAATTTTGTTGAAATAACTTCAGTTTTGCGTTTGTGTGCGTACGTGCCACTGAAGTGCGCTCGCTGGCTGCCAGATTAGCTCGGCAAAGCCGCAGACAACAGCTGCCGTGCCACAGAGGAGGGGCTGGGGCCCTGCAAGTGCCAAAGAGGCGGCACGGAATGGGTTTTTGTTTTTTTTTTTTTTTATTTTATTTTCTGTTTTCTGTTGGTTTTTGTTGAGCCTTGAAGCGTGTGCATGTGAATAATGTCCAGCAATTGGCTTTGGAGTTGGGGTTTGAGTTGGGCTGCCTTTCGGGGTGCTTGGGGTCGCTGAGTGTGTGTGCGTGTGTACGCGTGTGTGTGTGTGTGGCGACGTCATTTATTTATGGCGGCAACGCGCGCGCGAATTTTTATGAAGACCGTAACAAAAATTAGTAACTTTTGGCCAGGCGGTGATTTCGTTTTGCCGCAAAAATTCTTTTGATGACTGCTCCCTGACATTTCATAAACTTGCTCTTATTGATTATTTACCACACTTGTTACATCTTGTTGCTGATGTGCCTCTTCCTCTTCTACTTGCTATATATTTGCAGAGAGCTTGCGCGATTACTTTGGCCGCTATGGCGATATCTCTGAGGCAATGGTCATGAAGGATCCCACGACGCGCAGATCCAGGTGAGTTACAGAAAACAAACAAAAAATTCTAAGAATCAAGGCAATCAAAAACAAAAGACTGTAAATTTTTAATAGCAGCTGCTAAGGTAAAGCCTCTTAGGATATGAACATAGATTCAGATTTTTATTTTGTTTTGTTTTATTTTCAGTGGGTAAACTGAAGGTGAATTCGGTTTAAAAAAGAAGATAATTATGTATATTGTGCTAATTCAGAAAAACTCTTCTCAACGTACTTAAAACTTTACCAAAAAGTTTTTTGTTTCGAAAGTAAACAAGGTGGAAATGTATATAAAAAGTTAATTATGATAGCTTGTTGAATTATGGGTTTTTAGTTTATGCAATCATAATCATATAATCTTCATAAAGTAAAATTAAAAACAGATTTTAACTGAATCTAATATATTTCTAAACAAAACATTGACCTAAATGCAATTACGAAAAGTATAAAAGTCATTATGTTGTCCTTTTTTAACTTTAGGAACTTTTTTTGTTGAGGAAAACTTTAAGCAAATATTTATTAAATTTGTTTAGAATGTGTATCAGGAATTCAAAACTAAAAATAAAAATGTTGTTCTAAGGTTCAGAAAATATCATCAAGGATGTATTTTGGCATGTGCAAAACCCTTGTTATTTTTCAGTCTTAGATCGCTAGATCGAATCGGCTTAAATATAAATAGCATTTTTAACGCTTTCTACGGCTTGTTAAATGCCTCTTAATAAATATTTTTCTTTAAATTTTCTTTTTTTTTTAGACTAAAGATTCTGTTCAGATTTTCCAAGCGTATATATTTTAAAAGGGCTTAGGCAAAGTATATCATATCATAAGAGCTACAAGCATGATTAGAAAAAAACACAAATTATTCAAATCTACTTATTTCTAGCTCTAAATAAAAAAGCAGAAAATATGTAGCCCGCTTTTCAGCTTTTGTTTTTGCCTTCCCTTTGACCTGGTGAAATCAATTTCTATTTCAATATTTTCCATTGAAAAATCATATATTCCGGCTTTTTGTAATTGTTTGCATGCCTGCCGTTTTGCCTCTAACCGGACTTTGATTATTTTCCTGGTAAATCTCGGTGACCGCGTTTACCTTTCCAGCTGTTGTTGGCTGCGTTGCTCTTTCGACTGAAAATGTTGTTGTTGTTGTTGCTGTTGCTGTTGTTTATGGCCATGCGCGACTGCATCCATTTCCAAATTTGAACAGTTTGGTTAACCGCTAATTGGTTTTCATTTTCATTGATTTTCCTTCATTTTTTTGTTGTTGTTGTTGTTGTTGTTTTCCACATACACATTTCATGTTGTTACATATGCACGCCCTTTCTGACCCTTCCTCGCGCTGTTCTCTCTCCTTTTCTGCTCTCCCTTGTTGTGTTTATTCGAATCGTTTGTCATTTGTTGCGGTTTCGATCAGCTTTTGGTTGGCTGCATCAACCACCTGCCACGCACCCAGCCCACTTTTAACTGACCTTATTCAAAAATGCTTAACGTAAATTAGCTGGTTTTTGCGGACTGTGTGAATAATGAGCGGCATTTAATGAGTCAATTGCAATTGAATTTCAGCTGCGATAATCGGAACAGCTGCGCAAATGACAGCTTATAAACTAGCTTGTAACTTAACGTGTGTGTGTCTGTGTGTGTGTGTACCTGCCACTCAAATTAAGTGTTTTATGGCGTCGCACGCGGCGTATGCGCAATGTCAGCAGAAGCTAAGAGAAGCGCGTGGCAAAGTTAAGCGCATTTTTTTGCACGCTAAAGAACTGGCACTGGTATGCGAAAGCGAAATATATCCTTGTTTTAATTGAATTTCGTCTAATGTCCTGTGAGCTCTGAAGGGGTGCCAGCTGCTCGACTTTTACACACACTAACACATACACACACACATTCACGGCTCAGGTTAACAAGCGCCTTGCTGCTTGCAAACTTTATGCCGCATTCTATAGCTATAGTCGAGTCCTGCGAGTCCTGCTGCTGCTGCTGCTGCTGCTGCCATGTGTCCTTTGCCTTTGTGCATGTCACGTTGGCTGGCAAAATTTTTATGAACTGCGTGCAACAGCAGCAACAAGAACAACAGCAACGGCAACTACAGCAACAACAACAACAACAACAGTAACAACTCCACTGATTCCAACCTGGCAACAGAGAACAGCCATTGGCTGCTGTCTTAACAGCAGGCAACAAGGACAACGGGACAACTGAGGTTGGTTGGGCGATGAAATCTAAGGCCCTCGTAGTTGTAAATTCCGCAGCTCTATTTGTTGTCGTTGCTGATGTCGCTGCTGCTGATATCATCGTGTCAGGGATTTCTAGCAAAATTTAATAAAAACTTTATGTCGCTTAAAAGAATGTTTATGGAAATTTTTCACTTAAACTTGCGCAAAGTAATAAATGTAAACAGAATTCCTGAAAAGGTGCGACAACAAAATTCAAACTGAGAGCGGCAGCGGCAGCGGCAGCAACAAGCTGCACACTAAGTTGCTGCTGATGTTGTTGTTGCCGCAGCGAGAGTCAACAGTGCGGTTAATAAATATGCGCACCAGGGCAGACATTTTACCGCTGGCAAAGAAAGCATTGCATGCTTGTAGGCGACAGAGATCCTCTCTCTTTCTCTCTCTCTCTCTCTCTCCCTTTCTCTCTCTCTCAGTGTGCCTGTTGCTGGCTTAGATACGTCGCCAGATAGATTGAGATACATGGCCCACAGATATGGCAGCACTCGTGCACTGTGAAAATGAGATTGTATATTACAATAAAATGGAGTGAAGTACAAATTAGAAAACTTGCAAATAAATTTAAAAGCACAAAATGAAAACAGCACAACACAAAAATAGAATAAATAACGGGAACAACAAAAACAAAAAAAGAGAAAAAAAAAAAAGAGAAAAAGGAAAACCCTCTCACAGAGCAAAGCAAATGGCAAACAAAACACATTCAGCATTAGATAGAGGCGGCCTCCGGGCTGGGGGTTGGGGGGCGGGGCAATATTGTGAACAAAAAATAGCAAAACTTTTGCAACTTAAGCGAGTTTTTTTGTTGTTGTTGTTGCTGCAGAGACAAAGCGGGTCGCTGAAGTGCAACAACAATAAAAATTGAGTAAAATGGCAAATGGCAGCTGTAGAAACCGAGCGTACAGACGAACCCCAGCAGCCTCCATTCCCCCCCCCCCCCCCCCCCCCCCCCCCCTTTCTCCCCCCCCCCCACCAATATAAACACACATATTTTAAATCCAAACAATTTATTGTTGTACTTTTAACATTCTTCTCATGCGCATTGTTGTTGTTGTTGTTGTTGTTGTTGCCTGCCACCATTGAAGCAAACATAAGCGACTTTTCAATGAGTTTCGAAAGTTATTGAAACATAAATTATATCGCACGGCGCACGCACGCCAAGCGCAGAGACCGAGCCGGAGCCGGAGCCGGGCCGGAGCCAGCCAACAACCACAAGCAAGCCCGCAAATACGCCTGTAGCAACAACAACAGCAGCAACAACAACAACAACAACAACAACAAATATAACACCCCTTTATGACTGCCTGGGCTGCGGGTGGATGGGCTTGTGGGGCGTGTTTTGCTACCTCACGCATTTTTGTGCATGGCAATTAAGTTAAATTTTTCTTTCTCTTGTTAATGTTTTTCATGCCCTTGCTGCGGGCCAAGGCTCATAACATTTGTCATGCAGCTTGCAACGCCAAACACTGACAAACTTTTTAGTAACCTTATAAAAGTAACGAGCGGGGTGTCTGCACACAAGTTTTTTAAGTGTTTTCAGTGTCATAGTTGAATAGCTATTTGAGCTATGATGCCCCAAAAATTTAGTATGCAGCTTGCTGACGCAAAGTAAAATTAATTAAACAAACTCAACACGCATTTGGAAAGGTTGTAAAAAAGGTTTCAACATAAGCACCTTTAAAGATACTTTAAGAAAATTCAAAATAAACGTTTTGTATTTAATTTTCGCAGCATTTGTTACAGTTTTTTTTTTTAAAAACTTGTATTCATGCAGGGCATTCGAGTACCTCATAAGCTCGTACCATCTACCTCATTCATGTTGTATTTTGCCTTTCGTTTTTTCTTACACGCGCCAAAAATTGTGTTTTTATTTATTTGCCGGACGCTCAGCGAATGTTTTATATGTGTATAAATTTACCTGGATCTGTATCGAGATGGCGATATAACTCAGAACCACATTTGCTACACAATGCTGCACATAAATTTAATGGGTCTTAGATAAGAAACGCTTGTCGAAGAGTAAACACAACACGAAACACTTTGAAAACCATTAACTGTTTAGAATCTATAAACATTTACAGTCCGCTATGCTTTCTGAATGCTTAAAGCTCTCGACTCGAGAGTCGCATGTTTTACATAACCTACAGATTGCTGATTTTAAAGTTAGAAGTCCTCAAATGTATTCAGTCGAAAAGAAGCTTAATACATGTTGAATGTAAAAAAATATTGGAATCATTTATTTTTTAATGCGATCACTCCTACCATAAATAAGTTATTTCTCTTCGGTATTGTTTTGTTTACGCAACATTTATAAAATTATTCAAAAGTACGTTTTATAACTAACTAAATAAATAAAATGAAAAAATTTAGAACATTAAACTAATATTCAAATATTGTTTTAGCTTGAAAGATACTTGCTTAAAATTTATTAATATATATTTTATTGTATTACAAGGACCCTTTGTCTTATGAACAATACGTTTAATTTAAATCTTAACATTAGATTTATAGATTTTTTTCGGACAATTTAAGATTTACAAGATTAATTAAGATAAATAGCATTAGGTCTTGAAATATGTTTAATTAAAGATAGTCTCGAGCACGAATAGGAAGTGCCACAAAATGGATTTCAATCTGAGTGAATAATAAATCGTTTTTCTTCTTTTGATATATAAATAAATTATGATTAAATGCTAAAAAAAAAAGGTTAAAGCGTAAGCTAAATACTAACAAAGCTTAAAGTTCTAAAGAGGCTTTGTTGATGTTGTCTTGAAGTTATAATGTTAAAATCAAATATTCAATTGCCGCTTTCAGCTAGTGTCAGTGGAAATTCACAAAAAGGCAAATTGCTGGACAGATATTTATAGTTCAACATGATTCACATGATTTTGTAATTGCAAAACGGATGCATATTTGCAATATACTCGAATTACTTTCGCTTTTGGTGTGTCGCTTATCAGCATATGCTTTTGATTGAAAGCCAGCGCAAATGCTGCCATTAGGATAAGCTTCCCTTTAATGTTATTTATGAGCTTTGTATACAACACCATGGGCTTCTGGCTCTCATCAAAGCCGTTTTCGGCACTGTTGCACACCCGCTTGCCCCCACATTCGTCTGGCTGTCAGCTTCAAATCACTCATTACACTTACCACAGCAATCCAAAAACGTGGCCATAATTAACTCAATTTAATCGCCCAACCCACGACGCTTTAGTGGCTCACTTGTGTTTGTCATGCGGACCCCAGCAGCCAGCGCTGACCTTTATCCGCCTCAGTTTCAGTTTCAGCCTCTGCTGCCTCCTGCTCCTGCTCCTGCTCCTGGCTAACACTTGACCACTCGACGGCTGTTTTGGCAACGCCGCTTTGCCCTTTTCATGTTAATTTGCAGCACAATACCAAATGGGTTTATATATAATTTTTTTTGTTGTTTTGTTTTTTTGTTGTTGTTTTCTCACACCATTCTCAGCGCAACTCAACTGCATATGTTATGTGGGGATGTGTGTGTAGCAATTTTTCATCATTAATTATGGCGTTGGCTGTGGCAAACATCAGTCAGCCGCACCAGCAGCAGCAAACGAAGCCAAAGACCATTAGGACAGCCGCCTGTTTGGCCTCCTCTTGGTGCCCGTTTGCCTCCTCTTGTTGCTCAGGGATCGCGTCGCTCTTGTTTGTTGCCGCTGTTGTTGAGATGTCAGTCGCACACTCGGATGCTGTCAACTCGTATGTGTATGTGTGTGTGTGTGTGTGTGTGTGTGTTGGTGTGTGTGTGTGTGTGTGTGCATGTACTTTCATATAGCAGCATTACAGGCGGCAATAGCAACCTGCTCTTCAACATGCCACACATCCGCCTAACCCCTACCCCCCTCCCCCCTACCTCCCATACCCACCCTACCCACTCCCTTACCACTCCACCAGCTGTCCCTGGTCACCCTTGCAACCATCAGCTCGCACCATTGTTACTGTTGATTATTTCATGCGCTTTCTGCGCGTTTTTATGCGCATTTTATGTTTGTATTTTTGCCGTTCTTCAACATGAGTTTTATAAAGAAAGCCCCCGAAAAGTAAAATACACGTATGCCCAGCAATTCACCTTTTTTTCTGCCCATAGCACTGGGGTATATTCAATATGCTCTTAGCGTACAACCGACGCAGGCATCCGACGACGGATTTAGTTTCTGATAGGATTATAGCTATTGAGGTTTATTGAGGAGTCACTTAAGTTTTAAAAAAAATATAAATTCAGCGAAGCCATTTTAAATGTATGTTATTATGATAATTTTAAAATTATGAGCCTCACAAAAAACTGATCGAAAACCAAGAAGAGGTCTTAAAACCCGAAAACTAAGTAGTGAAATGTCAGTTAAATATGCGAAAATAACATCAGATTAGTTTAAGAAAAATAATTTTCCTCTATAATAAAATGTATTTTTTTTCATTTATTTTTTGTTTGTTGAATTTTTGTTGCCTTATGAACAATTGGTTTCATTAACATTATTATCGGCACGTTTTGAAACTTAAGTTAAAATCTTTGTTTTAAAAATACTCAAAGTTATCTTGCTTTTTAAATTGAATTATTAATTAAATATATTCGGCTGTAATTTAACGTGGCGGATTTACAAATTTCTACAATATTTACATCCTAAAAACTAAAATAATGAATAGAATATTTTTTAAGTTACGTTTTTTTTCTTTGCTGTACAAACCAAATAAAATAAGAACGTTGATTGAACGCTTTAAAAAGCAGGGTATTTAGCAGTCGTTCAGCCACTTCTACACTGTTCTTACTTGTTATTTTTTTACGAGCTCTCACACCATTGTAATTGCTTTGCCGCAGCACTTTTACATAATAATAATAATAAAATGAATTATAAAATAAAGTTACCTTTTCGTCGGGGGCCAACTAAATGATGTGCACCTCCGCCGAACCCCCCCCTTCCAGCCCCGGAAAGCAACCCCCATTGCCAGAACGCAGCGTGGGCCGGCCAACAACATAAGAAAAAGAAACGAAAAGACGAGAAGAATTTAATGTCTGCGTCGCGTCACAAAAGAAGGCAACACTCAAAATTGACATTAGCAGCAGGCATACGAACCATAAAAACATAACAAATGGGCGCCATAATGTGTGTCCTTAAACTGTCACTAAATCGATAAATTTTCATAATGGCCCGGCCATTTAAATATTTAGCCAGCGCCGAAGAGACAAACCCTTGCCGTTGCAAGTAAAGCCCAATGGTCGCTCTTTCTTTTCTTTAACATTATCTTGTTGTTGTTGTTGTTGTTGTTGTATTCCTATTTTTTATTTTTCGCTGGATTAATCAAATTACCAACGACCCGCATAGATAGCCAGTCGTTTGGGCAAGGGCAAGTGGGGGAAGGGGGAGGTGTATATATCAACGCAAGGGCACGCACAGAGCGGTTCTTAAGCAGCGACGACAACGCGTCCAACTTGGAGGCGGTTACTTTCATATTTTTATTTTCTTCTCCTTTTTTTTTTTTTCTTTTTTGAGTAGCTCAACTGCCAGAGCAGCTTGGCACTCACGCAGGCCCAGTTAAGTGTGCGTGTTCAAGGATGCATTTTGGTGCCCAGGAAAGCGACAACGGCACAACGAAACAAGACAAAGGCATAAAAACGTGCAAAATGGGCGTGGGCATGGGCATAGGCTTATAAAGTGCGAGCACGGTGCCAAGGCACAGGAAGCCACTTGTGAAAGTTTCATGCACGCGGCCCCACTTCACACGACAGCTACTGGCTAGAAGAGCGGGGCCAGGGGATGGGATAACAGCAAGCAGAAGAAAAAAAAATGGAAAAAAAAAACAAAACAAAACACGGTAGGAAGCACCACAAAAGCATCGTCGCCAAGAGTCGCCGGGCAGCGTCTTAGGGCCCGTCGAGGCAGCTGCAAGTGCTTGTTAGTGTGCTCGGGATTGACGTTGACTGTAGCCAAAAGCTTAGAAGTGCCAGTCCAGCCTTGGCACACCCCACCCCCACCCCCACCCCCTCTCTTCATCCTAAACCTCTCTGGTAGTCTCCCTTATGCATGCTCTGTCTCGGTCGCACACTTTCACACACCCACTCTTTCGTCTTGAGTTGCATTCCTTTGCAATTGTTTGGGCGCTTTTGTTTTGTTCTGAATTTTTACACGAAAAAGTCATTTGAATATGCGTCGTTCTTCCTTCACCCCCATCCACCCCCCTCGAAACCACCTTTCGACTGCGTCGCTCGCTCTCTTTTAGTCTTTTGCTTTCAGTGGATTGAAAGTTCTGTTAGCCGTCAGCTACTTTGGTCGTCGTGCTGCCTGCCTTCGTGCTTGTAGCTGCCAGTTCCAAGTTTTAGTTAAGGTTGAGGGCATGACTTGCGGCTGCCATTAATGTTCTACTCGCAGCCTTGACAGGCGTCGGCTGCAACAAATGGCGACAATAAACAGTACATTGTACATAGAGCACTCTTGTGCACTCGTCAATGCGAGCTGGCGTCATTTGTTTGCTGGCGGGCGCCTCTCTTTGCGATTCTCATTGATTGCACTTGCAGGCTGCGGGTCAGTCAAGTGTATGGACAGTGACTATTATTTGCTGCCTAATGCTAATGTAACTTTTAACGATTTTTAAAGATCATAGTATGCTTATATACGATTTGTTTTTTTTTTATTTAATGGGTACATAATTGTCGTATTGAATAAAGTTGTTTTTGTTTATTTACAGAAAGTTTTCTTAATTCTTAAATTCGTCTTTCTTAAATTTTTTATTTATTTTCTTCAATTTATTTACAATTAAATTAAATATGAATTCTTGATATTAATATCGATTGTTAATGTTTAATGAACATGAACCATATATTTAAATTAATATACTTTACTGTGGAACAATTCTTAGATTAAGAATTGTATTTTGATCATATATTTTGGAATTTTTATTGATTTGAATTAAACATTTTTAAGTACGAGTTTGGTTTTCAAGAAATTGTATGCTTGATCGGATTTTAACTACGTTTTATTTAATTTAAACGACGAATTAAATAAGTGCACTACCTTTTCTATTACTTTTTAGAGACTGTTTTATTTTAGGAGTGTTTTATATACTATACTACTACTACAAGAGACTTTGTTTGGGTTTCAAGTGTTTTGTAAGCTTAGAAGACGAAAGTGCTTAGATTCCAGGTCATGTATATGTTCAATTTTCTATTCTCTTTTAAAATACTCGGTAGCATGCAATACTTATCGAAAGGCGTACACAATTACCGTTTGGTTAGGAGTCCTTTGGGACATTTTGGCTAATCTACTATCAGTATGGTAAATGTGCTTACTGTGCTCGGACTCTTTTGGCTTACTGGACATATGTAGTGCTCAAATATTGTATTCAGTTTGCCTGCCAGCTACATAAGTATTAACTAGTCGAGTAACTGAGTCCCGTCTTTGCTTGTGTCGGCTGGGAAGTGGGGAAATGGTTCTGAGGGCTCTGACGCTTATCTCAAGTTTTGTAGCTGCCCGTTGGGCGTTTAGTTTTGCAACATATTCGGAGGCACACATGATGCTCGGTTAGAGGACGCCTTTTGGCAACACCTCGACTGAACTTTGACCGTTTGGTAACTCATTTAGTTAGATTATTTACGGTAATCCAAGACGCAAGCAAGCTGCCTGCCACAGACAGGGCCCAACAACAATTGCACACACACACACACACACACGCACACACGCTCTCAGATGGCGAGTCTCGGTTTGCTATCGGCCTTTGCATGAAGGAGCAGCAGCAAACAAGCAACCCATAGGCTAAATACATGCAAGTTGCTTTGCTAAATTGTGCGTAAGCCAGCAACAACAACAACAATAACAGTGCAAACAACAACTGTAACAGCAACAAGGATCTGCGACTAGGAAACTTTCTCAAGCTCTGCAAGGCAATTCAAATAAGACTTTTATGTTGCTTCCTTGCAACATTGCGGCGGGGCGACTCTTGAGTCTGACTCGTAGCTGGTACGTGTTTGCGGCGTGTGTGTTACATGATTGCCACGCCCGTCCGCCCGCCCACGTTCAGCTGCTGCTGCTGCTGCTGCTGCGGCTGCTGCTTACCTTGGCAGCTTGTGCGTGCGCTCATTAGCATTCTGAAACGGCTTTATAAAATTCAACAAGCAACAATCCAACGAACCAACAACAGCAACAAAGCAAACCAAACCAAACCGAACCGAACCGAACCGAACCATATTCAGCATCAGCATCAGCATCAGCATTAGCCCTGCACAACCGACCTCGCCACCTGCCCAGCTTGGGTTGCATGTTTCTAGATCCTCCAGTCTGTGTGTCTCTGTTTGTTCTACTAAATACCCTGTAAGCATTACAAGTTTAAAGGGTTGCGCTGAGTTTCAATTAAAAACGCAGATTATCTGCTGAAGAGCTTTATTGCATTAAATAAATTAAACTTTTTAAGCTGCAGCTACTTGCTATAAAAAAAACAATAATTAATATGTCAGAAAGAAGCTTAAACTTTTCACTTTAAATCAGCTTTGTTAAATTAAATGAATAAATTTCAGTTTACAAAATTACAAAATGAAGCAAGTATGTTTTTTAAAAAAGTCAGTTTTAGAAAAAATACTAGAAGTGAGCGTAAGCTTTTAATGTTTATCGCGCTAAAAGCTTTTAAGCTTTAATATAAGCTTTAAGTTTATGGTGTGGCATAATCAGTAAAGCACGAAAAACAATGAAGTTGAAAGTCTTTTAGAAAATAAAGCAAGTTAAATAAAGAGAAGATTATCCGGTTATTTAATAAAGTCTAAAACTTTAAGCGAGCTGTAATGATCTAATGGTCTAACATGATCTAATGGTCTAACGGAGCTATATAATCAAGATCTAAAAGAGTTTTTAAATCGTTTTAATTAAATGTAAACCATTGCTTAGGAACGAGGACTTCAAATATCAGCTTTTAAACAGGGTATCTTATAATCGTTGCTCTATTGTTTGTTGTTGTTTTGCTTTTTATTGTGCACAAAATACACACACACACACACACACAGACACAGACACACACATGCACACATGCACGTTCTTATGCTGTTGTTATCCTGGCGCTGTCTGCTGTCGCTGGGTTTTTTGGTGCTCGCTGCCTCTTTGCCTTGCCTCGAGTTGCATAAATTGAATCTGAATTTGTGAGTAAATTGCACACAGGAGACACATTATTTTTGAGTTTTGCCTTTTAAATTTGTGGCTTTTCACTTTGTGCAAGCGAGCGGGAGACAGGGCGAGAGAGAAAGAGAGAGATAGAGATAGAGTGAGAAGAGGGAAATGTCCGTCTTCTCGTAAGTGCAGACATTGCAACAGTCTCTCCGGCTTCAACTTTGTGTCACTTTGCGTTTGGCAATTTTATGTGACCCACTTGGAGAGTGGAGCCACGCCCCCCCGGGCGACAGAAACCCCTTCCCATTAGAATGTGAGACGGCCCACATTTAAATCAATATTAATAGCGTAGGCCTCTTTTTCGAATTGCATTGCACAAATTGCTTGTCTATAAATACGGCTGAAATGTTTATTTAATATGTGCCAGGCGGTGCCGAGAACGTTCCTAAAAACAGCCGAGCACCCAGTTCCGGGCTCGAGCTTAGATGCAATGCAATCGGATTGTGTCTCTCTGTGTGGCAACCTTTTCCATATGCAAATTGTTTTTATAAATTTGCAACAAGCTCTCATTGTTATTGCTGCTGCTGCTGCTGCTGTTGTTGTTGCTATTGCTGCTATTGCATAGCAATTTGTGTATAAAGTTGGTGCAATAAAAAGCCAAGTGGACAAGGAGCAGCTGTAGCTGCCCATTGGTTCCGGCTGCTAAGAGTGGTATAATCAAAACCGTAACAATCGCCACAATTGCAATAGAATCGTCGTTAATTACTGTCTGTGCTTGCGGTTCTGCCCCCGCACCCCCCCCCCCTCTCACCCGCCAGATTCAGATTGGATGAAACTGGTGTGTGTGTGTGTGTGTGTGTGTGCAGCGCCTAAAAGAGCAAGACAAATACGAGCGTTGTGGCTGGTGTGTCTGGCAAAGAAGTTGAAGCTGGAGCCAAAGCCGTAGCCAAAGCCGTTGCCGTTGCCGTTGCCGTTGCCCTGGCAGGAGTCTGAAGCAGCAACGCCTGGCGCATCGTTAAGCGTCGCTGCCAAGTGGCAAAACTCAAATAAACATAAACGTGCACACACACACACACACACAGTCACACAGTCACACAAACAGAGTAGACAGAGGGTTGGGGGCCAACAGCCACAGCCAAAATCTGTGAGCTGGTTTGTTGTCTTTGGCTGGCTGTGCTACATGGGCATGGGAGACTCATTAAAATGCAGTGCGAGATAATAAGCATTTTAATTAAATATTTAACAAGAATAAGTTTATCACAACACGACACGGGGGGAGCTCTATGTGTGTGTGTGTGTGTGTATCTGTATCTGGGTGTATGTGTGTGTGTGTGTAATGGCTTGTAAGCGTCTGTCAGGTCGAGCATTAGCGAGAGAAACGCTCGTTCGAGCCGTGGCAATTGGGCAAAAAAAAAACCGGTAAGAACGTTGGAGACGGTTATAACAGACTGCACAATACTCGTTCAATGCATAACAATAACATAAAATAATTTTAAAATATTAAAAAAACATATTTTTACGACATTATTTGTCTTGAAATTCGCGGTTTATCCGTCCCAAGTGAATATTTTTAGATATTTAGAGGAATTATAATATAATAATATAACATAAAAAATAATAAATATAATGTATAATTAGATAAAATCGAAATGCCAATAAATCTTAACATTTCATCTGATACGAGTATACATTGAAATTTCAAATTCGTTTATGAGTATGGACGGGCATTGCACAAATCCAATATACTCTGTTCAATTTGTGAACGAGTATATAAATGTTTTAGGCAAGTAAGTCGACAAAGTTAAACCAGTCGACTTGCTAGCCAATATTTTGATGTAATTTGACGCTTCTAATTGGCGCACGTGCTGCATAACGGTTAACGTGAAGACCCAACCGTACGGAGTTTGAGTTTCAGTTTCTGGTTCGGGTTTGACTTCAGTTAAGGTTTATTGAGCTGCCGCTGCTGCTTGTCAAATATTTAAGCAACTTGTCTAACCGTGTTGATATTTACCTTCATCTTACTCTACTATCTCATCTCTTTCTCTTTCTATTCCAGGGGCTTTGGCTTTGTCACATTCAGCGATCCAAATAGCGTAGATAAGGTACTCACCCAGGGCACACACGAGCTGGATGGCAAAAAGGTAAAAAAAAACTCAAACATTCATAAAAAAAAATTTAATAAAAAAATCCACCAATCCCCAACTCGAAACCAAACTCATGACGTTGGCAAACAAAAACTTCACCAGCTATGCAAAATATTTGCACAAAGCAACGAATTCGCGCTCGCTTCATAAATTGCCGCCCGTCTCTCTATTGACAGCAATTAGAAACTCAAAGCAATGACAGCCAACTAACAAAAACAGCAAATCAGAACAGTTAAAAAACACACACAAAAAAAAAAATAAATGAAAAAAATAAAAAGGAAGACAGCAGAGGAAAGAAAACAATAACCTGACTTTGCGCAGGCTTTGTAACAGCCAAACAATTTTTAATTACGTGATGTGTTAGACGTCGTGGCTGGTGGTGCAGGTGGTGCAGGTGCCACGGCTGGTGGTGCCGGAGCATCAAATGAGCAGCTCAGCTTTGTCAATTTTTTCGTGTTTGTTGTTTTTTATTCGTCTAGGCTATTTTAGCAGCAGCTGTTATTGAACAACGTTTCATTTTGATGCATGTTCAACTATTAATTAAACTTGGATTGGGAAAGAGCAAAATATTCTCAAAGGATAGCATAATGAAAATTGATTTAATTTTGACTAAGGGGGTTTGCAATTTAGGTGGCATTTACTAGAGATTTTGGATATTTGGCTAAAATTTTGACAATCAAATTTAAGAAAATATATTATTTATTTTGGAATTCAAAATAAATCTGCTCATGACAAAGATATATTCGTCCTTAAAATCGGTTTAGTTTTGACGAAGTTTTGTGGCTTAGAAATCTTTAAGGGGTTTATAGTAAAAATTTTTACATGAAATTTGTTTACATAAGAAAGTTAAAAATTTATTGTTATGCATTTTAAGTGTAAATATAGTCAACAATTCAAATAATAAGCAACAACATGTTCCTTATGAAAATTGATTGAGTTTTGATTAAGTTATGGGAAATCGAAGTTTACTAGAAATTTGTTTATAGTAAAATTTGTATAAATTATATAATTTTAAAATCGAATAAAGAATACATCTAGATTATATCAATGTTTATAATCTTTATGTATTATTTATTCGATTTTATAATTATACAACTTATAAATTTTTTATTATAAACAAGTTTAAAAATCGGTTAATTTCTGGCACAGTATAGGAAGTTTTAATTCAAGTAAGGCTTACCTACATCCTGTTAGAAGGTCTGTCTGTATGTCTATCAAAATGAACAGTTCAGTGAAATGTTAACGGGATCAGTGCAGCGTTTAGCACTGTTGAGTGCATCTGATTGATGAAATCGGTTTGATTAGTTCGATGGCCGAATTCGGTGAAGACAGGCTGTCATGAGGCAGCTCGCATAACGCATACGCCGCGTTGGCATTAGCTTAATTAGCTGTAGCTTCTTTGTGTGTGTGTGCGTGTGTATGTATGTTGTCCGTCTGTCTGCATGGGTTTTGTGTTTGTTGGTCATTCTTTTATGGCAACACAGCTGGCCAACTGTAAATAAAATGCGCAGCCATCATTTATATGTATATTTTACTATTTTTATTTGTTAAACCAACTGCAGTTTGTACACACGTGTTTGTGTGTGTGTGTTGTGTGTGTTGTGTGTGTGTGTAGCTCAGTCGTGCAGTGTTTCGTGTTTCCGTTTGGCTGCGCAACACAGCACTGAAAACTGAAAACGATGCGAATTCATTTCATTTCATTTCGTTACGCTTTTTCGGTCTGATGTATTTTCAAAAAGTCGACGTCGACGTTGCCACTCAGCGCTGATTAGTTTTAATTTTAATCTAAAAATCAATTTCCCGCCAGGCGGCGGCTGCCCCTTCACTGTTTGTTGTTGTTGGTCGTTGGTTGTTGGTTGTTGGTTGCTGTTGTTTTTCGTGCTGCACACAGGAAATCAACACGGCAAACTGCCGTCCTGTCACCATTTACTGCTGCTGCTGCTGATGCTGCTGCTTTTGCTGTTGTCCTGTGACAATTTTTGTGCGAATTATTATCGCCAGAGGATATTGCGTTGGTTTCCTCTACCCCCCTGCTCTCCATTAAATGGCTGCATCTATCTTTGCCAATATCTCTTCATTTTATTTGGCATTTTATTTGCGGCATTGGCTTAAGTTACTCGCACTTGCAGCTAAATGCAGCTCAAAGTCACTTGAAAAAGATTTAGCTGACACAAAAAAAAAAAAAATAAATAAAAAAAAATTACGCCCTAAAGCGAGTCCTCGCACTTCCTTGAGGTTTACCACTGGCTGTCAAGACGAGCGGTTGTGTGTGTGTGTGTGAATGAACAGGCAGCCGAAAAGAGAGCCAGCAAAGCACTTAAAATTGAATTTTTATGATTTTTAATTATTTTTAATGACGCTGCTTATTGGACCAAGCGGATGCGGTGTCGCGGGGAAGGGGAAAGGGGGGAGGAGTTGTGCTCGTCTCCTTTGCCCGCTGGTCGCGCAATTTGTTATGCGTTAATTCGTGCGTGCTCAGCTCCAAGTCGAGCTCCCCCCGCTCCCCCCGCTCCCTCGGCCCTCGCCCCTGACTAGCCAACCCCTAGGAGGGAGTAATTCCCGCTTAATGCGCAATGCAGGCTTATGCAAGATTTATGTTGGGCTATTAATATGAAGAGTTGCTTGAAATGCTTTTTCATTTAAATGTCATTAAGCATACGATTTTCACGCAACGCATACTCTCACCCACACTCTCGCTCTCTCTATCTCTCACGCTCTCTTTCTCTATTTTTTCCGTTTGCAGGTGGACCCGAAAGTAGCTTTTCCGCGACGTGCACATCCCAAGGTAAGTACCCACAGAATTATTACCAAAAAAAAAACGAAATGTTTTTTTTCCGCATGCTTGAGAAAATGCTGAAAACTTATGGGTGTGGGTGGGTGGGCAAAGGATGTGTCATAAGTAGCAGCAAATGGGAGATGAAATTAAAAACGGAAGACGGCAACAACAACAGGGCAAAACATTACGAAAAACTGGCAGGCAGATAAGTTTGCGGCTGACAGGCAGCAATGGCTACAGCTTCAACTCCAGCTTCACAAACACACACACACACACATATACACATACCCCATCCCCCTATTTGTTACTCCCATCAGCTTCAGTTGTTTCGACGCCTCCTGTTTTCATTGCGTTGCCTGCAAAGTGATGATGACAACAAAATTTCGACAGCAATGAGTGTGCGTGTGTGTGGGTGTATGTGTGTGTGGGTGCTTGTGCCCGTTTAGGGCCTTTTTCTGCCACCATCTCTATCTTTATCTGTGCCCCTGCCGCTGTCACTGGCTACTAAATGCCACACGCACATTTCGCTGCCTGCCGCTGCGCTCGGTTAGACAGAGTTACAAATGTGCCCATCTTTGTAGCGCCTTTTTTTTCCTCTTTCTCAAAACACTCTCGCAAACAAGGGGTTACATTATTTGGTTGCTTAAAATGACGCGAATCGTAGGAAACTTAGATATTCTTTGTATTAGTTTCTGATATACGAAACGCAGCAAGGCAACTGAAGAATTAGGTTCGAATCCGAACTAATGTTTAAAAATTTAACAATAAAATAATTATAAATATAAGATTTATAATTTCAAACAATTGAAATATAGATAGTTACTTGGGTAGATAGATAGGTAATAGTAAATGTAGTTCAAATATAAAAATATACTGATTGATTAGTAGACAGATAATATTATATTATATGTAGTATAGTATACATACATATATACACAAATCTAAATCTAAATCTAAATCTAAATTTCAACACAGTTTTTTTTTCTCGGTTATGTTAAGTAGAAACAAAATTTAAGTATTGTCAATTAATTCTTTTTACTTTTAGTGTTGAGAACAAAAGTGTTGACAGTGTTGAAAAGTAAGAACATAGCTAATAGATAGTGAATTCGCAAAGGTTTTCGATTGCACTTTAAATTATTGACAGTGTTGAAAAATTAAAAATAATGTGAAAATACTAAATTTGCAAATAACTTAAACGTATTTTTTAAAGAGTTATAAAAAATGCAATTTTTTTAATTCAACAAAACTTTTCTTTAGGTTGAATGTTAAATTAATCATAGATCGTAACGTGAGCAGCTTTTACAACATTCAAATACTCAATGCTTCCATTTTTGGCCAGTATTTTTTATTAAAAACCACATATTAACTTTCCAAGAAAAGAAAACACTGACAATTTAATTTATTTACCTTTCTTTTATCTTGCCTTGGGATTAACTCTCTAAGTTGCCATAAACTCTTTTTTGCTTCGCTATGTGTAATATGCTTTGTTGTCTTAAAATTAAATTCCTTTCCAGACAGATTATCTCAGCTTACTCTAAGGGTATTTTCTAATGCGGCTTTACAATACTTTTCGATTTTGCGGCAGCGATTCTGCGACTAACCGCAAAAGCACACCATAATACGCAGCCAAAACGACACTCTCCCACACACACATACACACACTCATATACACGCACACACGCCTTGAGCAGAAGAGAACCCACCCGTAGGCAGCTGCTTCTTCTTGGTGTCTTTTTCTCTTACTCCTGTTTTGCTTATCAACACGCAGCTGATTTCCGTTGCTATTCCTGCGGCGCGTGTTGCCGTTGCCGTTGCCATTCCCTTTTTCCCCCCTTTGGCCCGCAGCACTTGTGCCTTTGGCAGCGGCAGCGGCAGCACCCAACAATTATTTACGTAATGTTATTATTATAATATTTTTTTAAACGCATTCTCACTGGATTTGCGCAAGAACAGCGCGGGGGGAATGAATGGGTGGGTGGGTGGTTGGGTGGTTTGGTAAGGACGACAGCGACTAGGACAACGATGTTGGCTACGCGGCATTTGCGAGTGGCTTTGTGTTCTTCTTTGCTCTGCTCTGTTTTCAGTTGGGGCGCGCGAAGATCCTCTCGCATATTAAAAGGCGTTTAAAAACATAAATCCAACGTCTAACGGCTGCTTATGAAAATTACGAGAAAAAAATGAGTGACGCAAGGCGGCGGGGGAGCGAGTGAGAAAGGTGCGAGCGGGGGGACAAACAACGAGGCGGAAGGCTCTAGACGAGCTTAGCAGGAGCCAAATGGAAGGACAGGCAGGCAGGCAGCGCCTGTCGTGGAGCCACCCAAAGGAGTTGCTACGCAGGACACACGAAAAAAAGCAACAAAAAAAATTGCATGCGACATCAGAAGCGCAAAAAAAAAAAGAAAAAGCAAAATAAAGCAAGGGGAAAGACAAAAAAAAAAAGATGACGAGAGGACAATTTCTCGCACCGTTTGTCGACGGCCCAGTCAGAAGGATTGCCCACAAAATGTGGTGCCCAAAATGCTTGCGGTTGCAGCGAAAGTTAAGAGTTCTCTTTCCATTTTATTTTCTTTTTTTTTTTGTATTTGTTATATATATTTTTTTTATTTTTAAAGTAGTCATAGGCAGAGGCAGTTTGGGAACTGGGGACTAGCGCTGGGACAGAGAACCGAGCCATATAATGAAATGAAGCATACTAAATGAGGCTGCTAAGTTTTCAGCTGGTAGAATGGTGCCGCTTCGCACACACGCACACACACACACATACACACACACACTATAGCGCACATAATGAAATGCGAAAAAATGATGATGATATTTTTGGACCATAAAATGCAGATGAGCCGACTAAGCACAAAAATAGTGTGGAGCAGCAGCAGCAAATTTCGAGTAGGCCTTGTGCAGAAGGGTGCTCGGGCTAAAAATTCGTAACTGGCTTGGGTTTACTTATACAGCACATAGCACATGGCACATAATACATTTCATATAACATTTTACATATTACATATTACACATACGCCGTGTGTGTCGCATCGACAACTCGACGAGTTGTCGTCGACTCGTTTTCAACGTTTGTGCAAACTTTTGTGAAGTTAATTTCTTTGCTTTTAAGCTCTCAGACTATGAATATGAAATGTGTATTTGTGCAACTTGTGTGTTGGCCAATGGCTGCTACCACAAATGCTGCACAAAACGGGTGGTTGGGGTGGGTGTGTGCCTTTGTGTGTTTGTGTGGGGGCAGCGGGCGAGTGGCTTACATATGTCATGTTAAAAAGTTCGCTTTAATGTGCAAAATTTTTGGTGGCCAAAGCCATAAAAGTGCATGGGATAAGTGAAATGAATTTCGCTTCGCTGTCCCATATAAGTATGCTATAAAAACTATGCGAACAAAAACACAAAAAAAAAACAACAAAAAACCTGAACTATACAAACGGAATCTGTACAGACATCAGAGACTTCGCGCGTTGAACTTGGCGAGGATTTATGAATTCACACAGACACACATTAAAGCTCCGAAAGTTTTGAAATCAAATTTTTGGCCATTTAACGTGTGTAAGTCTTTCGAAATACCAAATTCCAGAATGTGTTGATTGTTTAATATGCCACTAACTGCAACATTATGTAATTATTTTTCATGAGATATCAAATTGCTCATAGTAATTAAATTTAGTTGAATTCGAAATGGGTTATTTCTTAAGAAAAGCACAAGTTTTTGTTTAACAAATTTTATTTTATTTATCATCATTCGGTACTTCAAAAGTTCATTTAAAATTTATGTTTATAAACAAACTGAAAACTTACAAAACAAAAAAGTTTTGGTTATTCATAAAATGCCTAATTAAATTTACATTTTCGTGGGTATAAAATATTAAAAAGCTGAGGAAAAACATTGCAATATTAATCTGTTGGTTGAACATAAAATTTAGTTTCTTATAATCTAAAAAAAAAGTAGGCTGACAGAAATTTGGTTAGAATAACATTTTCAAATTAGATTCCAATTCTTTATAATCTCAAAGGAAAATATAAAAATGTGGATGATAGATGACTTCATTGGAAAAAATTGATGGGTATAAGTGAGACAAATGGGTATAGGTGAGACAAATCCTAATTCTGAAATAATGAAGTTATAAACTATAGTCTATAAATTTATAAGCGCATATAAAAATCAAAAATCTTCTGTAATGTTAAAGTTTAAAACGTTTTAACTTTAAATTATGAAACCGACTTTAAATTTGTAAGGTATCTTATCTTCATAGTATGGAAGAAAACAACAAATATGATTTTCAAAGTCATAGGACTCTAAATTATCATATCATGTGTTTGGGCACATAATGAATTTCAATTTGTGCTTTGAAAATGACAGTTTTCAATGCAAACTAAACATTTAACTGTCTGGTGTCTTCCACATGCTTGTAACATTCCTCAAACACACACATTTGTGCCCGTAAAACAATATTTGAGTCCGGCAGACAGGCAAATGTTGTCGGAATTTTGTAACTGCAACCACAACTACAAATGATGCTCTCGAAACGGGCGTAGCATATACACGTTTAAATACTGGCAAATGGAGCTGTCAAATAATCGATTGTGATGGAATCTGTAAGCCTATTTGGGCTTAAAATTCAAAATAGATTACAAAACAGAGGCCAACATAAAGTTTGGTCACATAAGTATGCGAGCGTAAAGTATGTATGCAATTAAGGCATAAATCCACTCGTGTGTGTGTGTGTGTGTATGTGTGTGGATGTGGTGTGTGCGCAAAACAATGTGGCTTCGATTGCATGACCATGTCATAATGAAGCATATATTGGGGAACTGGCTAAATGACAGATATCAGCTTTATAAGAGAGTAGAAAGCCTCACTCATGTTGCCATTAAATTAACACGCTCGAGTGTCTGCTCATTTTGTGTATGTGTGTTTGTGTGTGCGACGGGGTGTGTGTGTGTGTGTGTGTGTTTGTTTGTATCTTGTGTACATTGTGCAAACTTTTCTAATTTAAACCGGCAGTTTCAGTCAATTGCCACAGCTTACCGCTTTCGACATGAGTTTTACTTTTTACTACCTACAACAGACGCATTTGTGCACGTGTGTGAAGAGTGGAGCACTTAAAAGAGAAGAGTGCAGACGTATTGGATATTTCCAATACATTAAAACTTGTGTGAATACACTTGCTCGAATCCATTACAATACACACTCAGCGACACGCACACACTTAAAGACAGACATGTTGAAACGAAGCCATAAATCTAATAAATACGTGTATTTCTCGCCAACTACCGCTGCACCCCCTCCTGAGATGTGTGTGTGTGTGTGTGTGTGTGTGCAATAACTTGTAAAATATGTAATCAATCAAGATGAAACAGTCGTTGAGGCAGCCAAACTATGTCGAAAGTATGCGTCTGACTGCAGTTGCAGACTGCCTCGCCTCGACTTCTATTGGAGCGGGGCAACCGGGCGATTAATTCAACTTTTGCACAGACAATGGCGCTGCCACTCCACAGAGACAGTGAGATAGAGCCACAAGCCAGCGTCAGCCTAGGTCCCCTCCCCTCCCCTTCCCTCCCCCCTCGAAAAAAGTCAAAAGTTGAAAGTGCAATTTTGTCGTTATTATTTTACATTTACAACAAAAGGCAGGCAGCAAAAGCAAGCCAACAACATCGAAAAAAAAGTAAAAGTCCTCTAGTAGAGAATGCATGATTAGTAGATACTCTGTATAAACACAAAAAAACATTAAGAAATTTAAATTTAAAAGATTTTTCAGCGCTTAAAAATAGCAGTTAAGTTTGTATATTGAAAATAGCTCTTAAATTTAGAAAATGTGTAAAATATTCTTTGTAGTATTTGCAATATAGGAAGACTACAAAAATTATAATTTAATAAAACTAAATTAAAGCTGAATATATGTATATATTTATTTAGTTTTAAAAGAAAGCCAAGATTTAATACAAAAAATAAGCCAATTTATTTTTAGCAATTTGTAAAGAGTTCTAAAAAACATAATTAAGGATATGTGGAAGATTAAAATGAAATAAGGTAAACTTGCCTGGCGTACGATATAAAGCATATATATTCCAAATTTAAAATAATGTTTCTCTTATAGAAAATGATCTAATAATAAACTACTAAATTACCCTACTAATATCTATAGTATTTAAAAGTTAATTTTATAGGCTGACATCTCAACTCATATTATTTTAATATTTTATGGATACACAGACGCACCTTAAACTGTTTCTTCTGTCACATGCACTTGCGTAAAATCCATACACCCAGTTTTAAACATTTGCAATGGGCGCAGGGTATAAAAAGAAGGAATAAAAGTGAAAAGTTACTCAACTATTTCATGCAGCGGGGCCAACCGCTGAGCATGTGTCTCCAACTCCTGCCCAAGCTATCCAGCTCATGCTGGGTGTGTGTGTGTGTGTGTGTGCGGTGTGTGTAATTGTCAGTTAGTTGGCGCTGTCAGTCCGAATGTTGAAATTAATTTATTTCAATTGAAGTTGAACTTTTGTGGCTTTATTACTTTGCAAAAGTTGTGCAGAGCTACGCATAATAAACGGCAGCCACCAACATCAACCGTTTTTTGAGATGGCAAAACGTTGCCAGGTGCTGCTCTCTAACCTCCAGTGTGCTCCCTCCGACCCTGCATCTGACCCTTGGCATATACAGCAACTATATATATATATATATATGCGTATACATACATATTTATATATGCCATATATATTTTACTTTGCAAAATAATCAAATTGCAAAATTGCAGCGTTTGCTTGTCATCCACCGCCTGACTCCCTGAACCCCAACCCTAACCCCAACCCCAATCTCAGCTTCTGGCCCCAACTCGTCCTTGTCATTGTCGCCGTCAACTATCATATTTTTTTTTGTTCTTCTCTGTTCTTCTTCTGTATTTTTTTTTTTTGTTTTTTTGATAGGGTAGCGGGTTTTTGTGCAGCAGGTGCTATTGACGGCTCTGCTGATAATTTGTTGCGAGATTTTGACATTTGCGAGTGGCAGCCGTGCGGCATTGATAGTTATTTGATATGCATATATTGTCTAAAAATCATAAAAAACAATATTGAAATTCTTGTAAATGAACAGCAGGTATAAGCATAAAAAAAAGCTACAAAAACTTATGCTAGACTTTCAGATGCCGTAGGCTGCTCAAAATAATTTATATATATTTATAATAAATTTAAATGCGTTTTTTAATTCAGTACTAGTCCTGTTAAAAAATATATGATTTTTATAAATAGTTGATTTTTATTAATTATATTTTTATAAGTTACGGCAAGTTAGTTAGTTCGTGAGTTTTGAATAAATATATAAAATGTTTAAGTATTTCTAAGTTCTAAGGTTATATTCAAACTGGAGTTGAGGATGATTATGAAATTTGTACACCAGTCTCATATGCTCAAATTGCATTTGCATGTAGGGTATAATAATTACCAAGATGTTTTTATAAATGAAAAAAAAATGTGTCATGATAAAATGGACAGATTAAACAGGAAATTTCAGTTAAAATAAAGACAGAAATAGAATATTATGAAATATTTTCGATTATGAAAACACAAATCATTTTCAATTCATGGTCGGTTCTTAAAGCGCAAGAGAGTAAAGTTATCTATACGTTGTTCATTATAAACTTTGCTCCAAAGCCTGTCTTAAAGTGTGCTCACAAATTCCTTTTTGAATTTGAATGTAGTTTAAAATGAAACTCTAATGAGTCCGCCCCATGCAAATTGTTGTTGTTTCTTGCAATGCCTTTTTAAACTCAAATCAAAAATCAAAATCCGCACAAGCTACAAATGTTAAATCCGCAAATAATTGACAAAGTTTAGGCATAAACGTGGCTCTCGCTGTCTCTGGTAGCAGGGCGTGGCAGGGGCGGGCGCAGGGGCATGACAAAAATGCTGCTGCTGCTGTGCTGGGTGGTATGTGGCACGTTGGGGCTAACTTCAAAATATGTTGGCCACAAATGGCAAAAGTTTGACAGGTAAACGGAATTTGGTAGAATGTCTGCCCCGGCCCAAGGAGAGGCGGGTGGGCGGTGGGCGGGGCGCTTGAAATGGTTTAGCAAATGCGCATATATGGCAAATGTTGTTGTTGTTGTTGTTATTGTTATTATTGTTGTTGTTGTTGTTGTTGAATCGCGGGGAATAGTTGTGCTTTAATTTGTTGCCCAACTCAAACTCGAGTATCTATTATCCAGTTCTAGTTGAGTGTGGTGCGTTCCGCTTTGCTGCCTGCCTCCTTCCGCCTGCCGCTTGCCCATTTATGTTTAATGAGATACTTTTTAACAGCCTCATAAATGGCTATGATAACCACTTAATGTCGAGCTATAGCATCAGCATCACCACCACCACCAGGAACAACAGCAACAACAGCATCAACAACAGCAACAGCAACAAAAACAATTTACATATTAAACTTGCTGCCTCTGCCTCTGCCTCTGAATCAGCTGCCTGCCTTCAATCCACATCCTGGCCAGGCACGGCGGCGCTTCTCTTCTCGCCGGCGCGTGCGAAATATGTTTGCCTGCGGCGCATTCACTTTAATTTGATTAAATTTTGAACATTTTCACGTAAAAGTTGCTCCTTTGGATTCTTCAGCCACAGCTCCGGCAACGGCAACGGCACCGGCTCCGGTTTCGACTCTGGCAATGGTGATGGCGATGGCGGCTTCGCGCTGTGGATATGGATGGCTGATATGGATGGCCTGGAATCGTTGGGGCTGCAGCATGCCCAGCTGGATTCCTGCTGCTCAAAGGCTTGCCGCAGAGTCGCCACCGATGCCGCCTATGCGCTCAGCTGTTGTCTTTTGTGTGCGTGTGTGTGTGGGTTGGTGTGTGTTAAATAGTTTTTTTCTGCTTTTTTTTTGCCCACCACTTTTTGTTGTATTTCATAATAAATAGTTGTTTAAACTTTTGCCCATTGCCCCAACAGCCGTTTGCCACCAATGTGGTTGCCTCTCATTGTTGTTCTCTGCCCCCCCAAACAGTGCTCTTGCTGAACTCTTCCTCTTCTGTCCATTTTTTTTGTTGTTGTGCAATCTGCTCTGAGCCCGGCCTCAGCTTGGTTGTTGCATTGTTGTTTGTTTCCTTTTTGCTGGCCGCACATAGTTATGGCCACGGTTTTTGGCTTTTTCAGTTATGTGCACTGATTTGCCTTGGCCCTGTTTGGCTGCTTTAAGCATTTGGCAGAGCTCTCAGCTGCCAGGTTGCAAATACACTGAAAATTCTGCGCAATTAATTCGCATCATTTAAAATCACAGACCCAAAACAGCAATCACCAAAAGCAGAAGCGAAGCACAGCAAAAATCTTCTTCTTCACTCGCAACCCGCTGCCATAAAATCGAACCGAGTCTTTCACAAAGGACACAAACACACACACACACACACAAATACACACAGACACACATACGGTGCGAATATAGCCAACAGTCGGGTCGAGAATTCTCTGCTTAGGCTAGAGGTGAGAACGTGTCGAAATTGGAGCAGATGAGAAAGTCAATTTAAATTCCCTAGTGATACAGTAAAAGTGAGATTTTATAGTTTGGTTATCATTCCAATGTAAAGTGAATTAAGTCTATATATTTAGTTTGTTGCTTTCAATACAATATTAATCTTTTTTTTTTTGTATTACCAAATGAATTTCATTTGTTTTTAAGCAACCTCAAAATGAGAAATATTTTATCTAGGCTAGATTTGAATAATAAATAAATATATTTATTATTTAAACTTTTTTAAGTAGAACCTTCGACTCATTTCCTAGACCAGATACTCGTTGTAGATATCTGAATATTTTGTAATTATTTTTCGTTGTTCTGAATTGAATAATTTATTGAATAGGCCTCTATATAACTCACCCAGTTAAACTTTGATGGCCAATTTTCGATGTATCGTCTAATTAAAACCTCGTGACACGAGGCCGTGTTGCTTAATTTGTATTGGTTCCATCTCTAGTTGTTGCTGCTGTTGCGACCATTTAAGTTATGGAGCACATCGAGCTGAGCAAACGAACAGATAAACAATAAGTAACTGTGAATTATAGCGGCCATTACTTTTGTCTTACTCGTGAGGGTGAATTGGCAATCGTTGTTGTTGTTGTTGCTTTAGTTGTTGTAGTTGTAGTTGTTGCTGCTTTGCGTCTGTTAGTTGTTTATGGCAGGACAATAATTAGGACAATGGCGCAACGCATCAGTTTAAACAGCAACGTTGCGATGGAGTTGACCCAGCCGCTCCACTTCCACATCCACATCCACTTCAACTTCCACTTCATTCTCCCTTCCCCCACTCTAATCACGAAAACGATATTTGGAATTCTTTGGCCAGTCGACTCACAAAATTAGTTAATTAGGCGCCGGGCGTCGATGGGGAAACAGTCAAATATTCAAACGCAAATTCTGAACATCTCCAGTTCCATTTCCATTCGCAGTTGGCATTGGTTGACGAGGGGTGGGGGGGTGGAATTGGTGGGTGGGTGCCACTTGATGCGGCATCAACAGTTGGCAAATCGAACTCTGTCGCTCCGTAAATTGCTTATGAAATTGACATCCAATGCCACCGACTCTCTGACAGGCGGCTGCTGTTGCTTCTGTCTGCCGGAAATGGAAACAGCGCTAATGACGAGCCAAACGCAGCCACACACACACACACACACACACACACAGACACACGCACACTGACGTACATGTATAGCCCACATAATTGGCAAATCACACACATTGATTTCAACGTGTGTTGCCGTTGCCGTTGCGGCTTCAATCGTTCATTTCGCACTGGCAGCGCAACCACAGCACCTACAACCGCGCCCCTTCCCCTCCCCCCGCTCAGCTGGTGCTGGCCCCACCACATCCGACATCCGCCTAAGTGAGGAGCCAAAATGCTGACAGAAAATATGGCGCATAATTTTAAGGCAATGGATAGCTACCCAAACCAATCGACTCGATCTCAGAAACTCAACCTCAATTTAGCCCAAGCTATTAGGTGTGCTGTGGTCTCTGTTTCTGTATGTGTGTGTGCCTGTCTCATATAGGCCATCATTAATAACACTGAAACATAGCTGCACACATACACACACACACACACACACAGAGACAACATCATTATCAAAGCTACAGCCACAACGAGTTCAATTTTCATTGTTTGGTTTTTCATCTTTTTCGTATTTAGCTGCTGCTTTCTTGTCGTTGACTTGAAATGGCAGCTGTAGCGTTGATCTTAAATAATTAGGCAAACTTTGTGTCTGCTACAGGCAGTGAAACGCACACACCCACACACGCACACACACACTCAAACACACACACACACACTCACACACACAGAGACAGTCATCAACTTTAGCCCCGTGCCATGTCAGGCAGACAGCAAAAAATTGCTTCATTGCTGTAATTTATAACATTCGCTTGTCATTAACAGCAATTTTAATCGCTGCCAACTCAGACACATACATATATTTACAAGGGTGCATATGTGAGTGTGCGTGCGTATTTAAGGGTGTGTATGTGTACACGGCATTTAAAGCGTGAAAATATTAATTTATGGGCATTTAAAATGAGTTGGCTGTGCGTGTACGCAACAAATCGGCAATAAATGTATGATATGAGCAAATAAATAGCAAAATTTTCAACTTAAATACCAAAGTATGCGATAAATACTCAATCAAATATACCATAAATTCCAAATAAATACCACATAAAGTCCTAAATTAATAACTGTTTTATTTGTATTCTATTTTTTTCTGTGTGCTCCTAAAGTGAAATACGTTTTGTATTTATAAAATGTAACTAAAACGAAGAATTCCAAATATATATTTTTCAATGCCATTTGTTGTTTTTATACAGGAAATTTGAATATGTTGTTATTTCTTCTATTCCACTTTTAACTAAATATTTCAATTTGTCTCATTCATATTTCAAGTGTTCCATTTCAACTTTTATTTGTCACTGTTTCGTTTTCAGTTGTAATTGTTGATAGAACCACGTTCTTTTTACATATCAAATTTCCAGTGTTTCATGTTATTGCGAATATATTGTGTTTAATTGGTTGAGATTTTTACAGGTGCAACTGTTTTAAAATTTATTTTCTTTTTCTTACTGTATATTTAGAATTTCTTCCGTTTCTTATTAATTGTTTTCATTTGCCAGTGTAGTTTTTAATAATGGAATGTGAATGTTTCAATTACAACGTTTTAAAGTATTGGCAGCAAATTTACATTTAAATTTTGAATTGTTAATATTTTTAGAGAACAGAATATATAGTGTATTCCATATTAACTGTTCATGAGCACTTATTATACCCTGTTCTTTTTCAAATGTTTATATCCGTTGCATTTTCAACATTTCCAATTTATTTCATGTATTTTTTTCTGCATTTTTTGGAATTTCCGTTTCAGCTATCTTAGTGTGTTCCTTGCTTCAATTCAAAGTGGAATATTCACTGTTCCATTTTCATTTATTTCGAGTGTTGTCTCATCCACTCTGCTTTTTGTTGCTTTGCAAGCAAAGTTATTATTGTTATGTTACCCGCCTGAGAACTCTTCAATGACTCTTTAAATCTATTTCTAAAACATTCAAAATGCTCGCAATTCACAGCAGCATTATAAGTCCAACAAGAACAACAACAACAACAATATGGATACATGGCAAAATCTATTTGTGCCGCCGCTTAAAGCCCATAAACCACAGCCAAAATCCAGTGGTCGTCACATTTAAGTGCGGCAACAACCACCGTCGAGCAAATCCGCTCGCCTTAATCTTCACTTGCTGCGCGTATCTTAATAAACTATTAAATCAAACTCAAGCTTCACTGCACGCAAGCAGCACACACACACATACACACACACACTCACACACACACGCTGCGATATGGATACGCACACAATCGCATCTACTCGTATAGTAAATAAATAAATGAGTTATATGCGCGTTGTTCGCATTCACATTATTCTCCATGGCATTGGCGCTTTCCTGTACTGAGGTTGGCAGTTTTTGGCATTGGCCGGGCGCGTGTCCTGTTTTATTTTTGTTTTTTTTTTTTCGTCGATTTTTTTTCCTTCTGCTTGTGCTTCTTTTTCATCTTTCAGGAAACCGATACGACGTGGCCATTATAGCTGCGTTGGCCTGTTAGTAAGTAAGTCACCCAGCAGGAACCAGGAAGTGAGTTAAGGCTCAGCAAACAGAAATAAATTGAACTGAAATTGGCCCACTATGCATTATAAATGCCCACAAAATAAAAATAGAAACATTTTTGTTATCGCTATAGTAGCAAGACATTCCTTTTGATAATTTTTTATTCGTTTTGAGTAGCTGAGATAATTTTTGATAAGTTTGAGATTGGAATAAAAGTATGAAAACAAAATAATAATATTTATCTTTGGAGCAAAACTATACATTTGGATAAAAACTATAAATTAATGACTTGTTGCTTGTTTTAAAAGGTTATTGATATTCCGGTCAAATATATTTATTTATATATTTTTAAATATTGACAGCAATTATTGCTGATTTTTAAATTCAAAAAAGTTTTTTCTTATATCAGTTAAAAAATAAAAAAAAAATGTGAAAAACGCATTTTGAAATAATTTCAATTTATACAAATATTTTTAAATAATTTGGCGCCTCTTTTTGCACGCAACTTTATGTTTTGATCTGATTCAATTCATAATTTGTTTTTATAATTTCTGATTATCTTTTTAACTTTAATTATTAGAAATTGTTGATCGATCTTATGTTTCTAAACATTTGCCCGATCTTATTCATTTCTGCAAATACCTGTAGCCAGTTTTAAGAGCTGTGTGTATTTATTTATTGTACATATTTTTTTTGCCCATGGCTATGGTTATGCTTTCCTGGGACAGTATCTGAGGTGGCGCCCCGATGCTGTTTCCTTGGCAGCCATTACCTATGCGGCCCTCCAACTCTTGCTTCTCCTGCCGTCGTTATTATTTATGTTTTGTTATCCGTTGACCAGAGCGTTGGCGCTTGTTTTTTACACACACACACAGACACACACACACACAGGCACACACACAAACCCGTGCTGTTGCTCACCTATTTTACGATAGAATGAATATCTTGCGCTACTCTTGCTGCTTGGGTGTGAGAAGGTGTGTGTGTGCGTTTGTGTGTAGTGTGTGTAGTTTCTGCCACAGTATTTTTCTATAAGCTCGCAGGTTTCCCAGCTACATTCTGCTCGTTGTATTGTGTGTGTGTGTGTGTGTGAGATTTTTTTTTGTGTTTTTTTTTTGGCTGCTGCTTCTTCTTCTATGTACTTCCGTTTTGTAGTGAAAAGAGCTTTGCGTGTTGCTGCATGCGTGTGTATTAGTGTGTGTGTGTGTAGGGCTAGCCTGTTTGTTTGTGCTTAGAGAATTGATGGCAAAAGGATGTGTGTGATTTCGCATATATATAAGTGTGTGTGTGTGTGTGCTGGTGTGTGTGTTGGTGTGTGTGTTGCCACTGCTGCTGCTGGCCGCAAATATCTGCTGAATGAAGTGGCATTTGTTAGTGTGGTTTAAAGTAAAGTGCGCGGCGTAAGCTTTTAACAAGCGAAATTGCTTAAATGTTGCTCCACGGTTGCGGGAGGGTGGAGGGATGGGGCGGATGGACGGTTGGCGGATGCTGGGCATCGAGAGAGGGTCAACGGTTGAGTTACTCGCCCGACTGGCTTAAAGTTAACCAGAAGGTGGAGCACATTGCGAGGGCGCCTGAGAATGTTAAGTAGTCATGCAGATGTCTAGTCTGTGTGGAACGACTAAATAAGTTATTCATATCAAGTATTGTTTTGTGGTTTAACGCAGCTTGAGTGCTTTTAGATTCCGCTAACCATAAAAAGCATTTACAATGGATACCTTTTTAAGCACTGAGTGGTTGGGGCAGGAAGGCGTGTGGCTGTAATTGGAATTAGCCCTCATGTCAATATGCGATTAAATCTTTATCAATTTCTGTATTATTTCTGACAGAATTTTATAGTGAGGAGAGCAGATAAAAAATGATTTATTAAATACACTTTATGCAACAACTATAAAATAAATATATAATAAGTTATTATAAAGGAAAAAAATAATTACACATATATTTTGGAATATGAGTATATTCATAGATATAAAAATATGCACATGTGAATAAATAAGAATAGAAATACAATTAATGCGAATAAAATTAAATTTATTTTTTTGATCAGGTTTTTTTTTTAATTTTTAAAGAATATTCCAAAGCATACATAGTCCAAATTCCTATTCCTAAATACTTTTGCTTTACTAAAGCGTACAAAATATGAGTAGTCTACAGATAATATTCCAGGTAAAAGTCAGAAATGTTGTAAAACTTTTCAAAGAATGTTAAACATACTTCACAATAATAATTTCTTAAATTCCAATTTCTATGAATTTGTCGTAACCTCATCTAATTGACAAAAAAAAAAAACAAAGAAAACTCTGCAAACTATAAAATTGAGATTTCATTGGAAATCACAAATCTGCGAAAAGCGGTTGAGCAAAGAAATGTAAATGCTTTTGCATAGATATTTATCGTAAATACATTCTTGGAATTTCCTGAAGAATTCCTGAATGTTGCCCGTATACACGCACATTCCGATTCCGATGCAACACTCGCATACGAATCGCTTTTCTAAGTGAATTTAGTTGCCGCCCCCCACTTTTTGTATATGAATACACGCACACACACACACACACACGCATAAAATAATCTTTTTATGTAGCTGTTTTGAGCAGCTCGATAGCGCAATTTTGGGCGGGGGGCAGCGTTTTGAAGGAGCAACAGTGAAGGGAAAGGGGACAGCATCTGGAGGCAGCTAGAGCGGCCATTGTTTGATCTTGAGTGACTGGCAGGCCGAGGAGCTAGGCAGCCTGGCTGGCAAAGCGTCCCCATGGAGTCGTCAATAAATGCGATAAAACCAAACATGTTTCATTTGCAGTGGGGCACACAGGATCCACAGGCGCAGGCACAAACCCGGCTATCCTGGGCTGCACATCTCTCATCTTACAATGGCCAGGAACTCATAAAATTGTGCGAGCGACGGGCGTCAAGTGTTTTCGGCCTGCCCAACTCCTGTGTGGATTTTGACCCATAATTGACTTGTACACATGCCAACTCCCAAGTCGACCAGCTCCTCCAGCTCCTGTTGATGCGTGTCTAGGCGGCGTTAGGCCCCACACACACAAACAAACAAGCATGTGCACATAAACATATATATTTATATATATAAACATATATATTTATATTTGCTCTAGTGCTAATCCTAAGCCCACTAGCGGAAGTACTTGCCCCTCCTCCCCTCCCCGCCCCTCATCTTATTTTTCTCTGCCGCCTCTGCACGCATTTGTAGTGTGCTGAAATGTCAGCTTTGACATTTTTAATGCCCCCATAGCTATCATTAGATGGGCGAACAAAGCGCAGCCAACGAACAAAGGCAATCGAAATAATCAATACAAATTTTATAACCTCACACACACATCCAACACACACACACACGACAATGAAATACATTACAAATCAATTGCAATCGCTCGAAAATCGGCGTACGAATTTCCATAGACGCTGTCTGGCTTTGTGGATGCCTGGTGCTTGGTGCCTGCCTGCCGCTGGATTCCTGTATTCCTGGCAATGGCAAAAAGGGGCAACATTATTATCATCATCAAGCGTACAAAGTTAGTGCCGCCGGCTGCACAGTTCGTCGATGGCGGGCGGCGTTCGGTGTTCGGGCTGCTGCTTCAAATCGGCAAATGAAACAAACCAGGATTTACATGTACACAGTTATTGCTGCTGCTCCACTCACGCACACACACACACACGCACACACACGCACACACACGCACGCACACGCTCACACATGTGTCAGTGTGTGCGTGTGCAGCATTTCCTTTGGGTTATTTTCCGGGAACAACATTTCATGGCACTGATAAAGCTGCCATGGCAGCGACAGACGCCGCCGTCGCTGCCAACGTCGACTGCGCTGCTGCCGCAGCGGCAGCGAACTGGGGTAAAGCCGGCCACTGCTTCGGCGCAGCGAGAGCGAGAGTGAATTTTGGTGGGAAATTGTGCTCAGACAAGTGGCGCTACGAGCGTTTTTGGTATGTCAGCGAAACGGGGCGAGCGACAACAAAAATTCTGCCCCCGGGGCGGTAGGCAACAAAATATTTGACGCAAGTTGCGCGGCCTGTCGCTGTGTGTGCGTGTGTGTGTGCGCGCGTGTGTGAGCGGTGCCGCGTGCACTCCAGGCAATGTCAAGTTGACACTTTCACCAACACACGCACACACACACACACACACAAACATGGCAATTATGATGTTGATGACAACAATTAATTATTAACTATTCAATAAATGTAGCTACATTCATTTGTAACTGTCCAACACACACACACATCCACACACACACACACACACCCACACACACCTGTATAGGGCGTTTGAGGCCTTGCACCTGCCACCCACAACTACAACTAGCTACATGCAACATTCAAACATCATTAACAGGGCCGCCTTCAGGCTCGCCGCTTACAACAGCGCCAGTGGACACCCTCTATAGAGGTTACATTTGCTATTGTTGTTTGTTTGCACCATTTGCGACCAACGGCTCACGCGCTCGCTCTCACTCTCCCTCCTTTACTCCCTCTCTCTCTCTCTTTCTCTTTCTCTCTCTTTCACACTGGCTTGTGCAAGTGTGGCCACCCACGAAAACAAACATAAAGGTGCAACAATGACGCGCGTAGATTTTTCGTTGCTCTCCAAGCAGCGCGTGCCCAAACGCTTTCTCTCTCTCACTTGCTCTCTCTCTCTCTCGATTTGTGTAGGAGTTTTGGCGCTCTCCTGTTGCAATTAGCGCGCGCTCCCTCTCTCTCTCTCTCTACCTCCTTCTCGCTCTCTCGCTCTGTTAAGTCATTTTAGCCTGTGAAAGTGAATTTTTAGAGACTGTTTTGTGTGTGATTGCAACATTGTGCGGCTTTCAGGGCAAGGGGAACTGAGGGGGTAAAAGCCAAGCCAAACTGTGTGGCTAACAGCAGCCGCACACACACACACACACACACACATAGCATTAACAGCATCGATCGATGCAGCTACAAAAAATGTTGCATACCCAAAAGGCGCAAAATTTATATATGTGCAATAAAATCTGAAGAAAATATCTATAAAATTTAATTTTAATTAAAAAAAATTAATTAATTTTAAATAAAATTGATCGAATCTCTGCCCAGTTGTGGCACATTTAAAAATGTGCCTGGCAACCCTGCCGCAGCTACACCAACAAACAACAACAACAACAACGGGCATTTAACAGTCCTCGTGCTGTCGTCCCTATGCGGGGGTGTCCACGAGCGCTCTCGCGTCACAGCTGTCTCTCTTTCGCTCGCTCTCTCTCCCACTCTCTCTCTCTCCTTCTCTGTCGCACTCTCTCGCTCGCTCTCACTCTCGCCCTTCGCTCTTGTGCTGCCCGATGGCGTTTTTAGGCGCTTCCGTTGTTGTAATGCTTCTGCGCTGCGCCGCTGCCGCTGCCGCTGCTGCTGTCGCAGCTGGCGTCGCAGCTGTGGAATTGTCGGCTGCGTTTTTGCTTTTGCTAAAAATCCTACGCAATTCGCGAGAGTCCTTCAGTCGTTATCAGACAAGCGAGTCCAGCAGTCGTTGCGTTCTGTTCCTTAGCCGTGCAAAAGTAGCCTAGTGAAAACAACAAGCCAACAACTAACAAGCAACAGCGAACAACAGCCCAAAAAGGAAATCAATTCTCGAATTCTCAGCCAAGGAACACCTACAACAACAAATACACCAGCAACTAGCTACAACAACCACACAACAACGCAGTTCAATTTTATTGTCAATAGCGGCGAATTTTTCGGTAGACGACGCGTTTCACTTAGTAGCGAGATTTTTATTCACGTGATTCGCAACACGTTCAAGTGCAATCAACAAAAGAAAAAATAAATAAAAACAAAACATATAAGAAAAGGAAAACAAACAACAAAAAGTAAGCCGAGTCACTTTGCAGGACATTTTTAACGTGCTGTCTAACGTTGAGCTTTAGTAGTGTAAAGGAATTTAAAAAAAAAACAACAAAAAACAAACAAACAAAATTTAAAAACAAATGCAATTAGTTAAACCGCAATTTCAAGAGCTTCTCAATTAGTTGTGAAACATAGCGATAAACAACGAAACGAACATCAACAAAAAAGGAAAACAAATAAACAATAAACAACAACAACAACAACAACAAACAGCGAACGCGCTCTTTTTGCTTTTTCGCCGACGGTTTTGTTCGGCGCTTTATTCAGAAAATTTCCTGTTGAAAGTGTTGCAATAAATTCAATCAAAATTTCACACTTTGGAGTAAATCTGTTTTACGTGAAGCAGCCAGCGGAGTTATTTCAGCAGCCGCCGCCGCTTCCGCCGTTGCCAACGCTGCCAGCGCCGGCGACAATTAAAGCGATTAGTCCGCCAGTGCAAGCAGCGGCCGCAATTGCGCCGCCTTTGACGCCGACGCCGCTGTCAGCGACAACCGCCACAATTCCAACAAAGAAACTCGTTGTAAGTAGTCCAACATAACTACACCCCGCACCTCCGCAACCCTCCACAATTATGGCCAAGACATTGCTTAATTATTAATGTTTTTGCTTAATGTGAATGAAAGTTTTGCGGGCCTCCCCCAAAAAGTATGCAATGAATTATTTTTGTATTATTTTGCTCACTTTTTCTTTTTGCTATTATTTTTACATATTTCGCTTCGCACGCAATAAATTAATTTATGTCCAACGTCAGGCACGTTTTGCACCCAGCTCTCAAAAACAAGAAGAAAAAAAACAAAATAAAAAACGAGCGCTGACCCACCGCCCCCCTGCCATCCCGCCCCCCACTTTACTGTTCGTTTGCTTGAGGCGCACGTTTCTCACCTGTGCGCATTCATTACAACGTGTCGTTTATAAGATTTGGCGAGTAAATCGTTTTGAAGTGCGACCGCCTCGGGCACAACAACAGAGAAATTAAAATTCCAGCTATCCTTGCTGCAGGACACCGCGCCGCATCTAAGCTGTAGTTGTTCCCCACTTCCCCTCCCGTTTCCACCGTCTCGTGCTCGTCCTCGTGCCTGTTTATAATATCGTTGCTTATAATTTGCTTTTAATTTGTTTGGCAAACGCCAACACTTCAACACGAACGCCTGGACACAAAGGACAAAGGACAAGCGGAGCACTGCACACACACCCACACACACACACACGCACATAGAGAAAATGTCATAAAAATAATTACGCACCGCGCGTATAAAACGTAACGCGTTGGCAATTCGCGTGTCTCAACGCGACTTTTCCCTTGCCCGCCGACTTTCCCTCCGGCCCCCCGTCTTTGTCCTGCAGGCATCTCTCATTGCTGGCGCTCATAAATTTTATAGCACAGCTGTAAACGCGAATAAAGGCTCATCGAAAAGTGGCCATAAATAAGTTGAAATATTCAAGTATTTATAGTGCGGTTTTTCTTTTTCTGTTCCTTGTTTGGGTTTTGTGTTTGGCAGGGGTCTTAATTTAAGTCGGATGGCCTACAGCTGTTGTTTGATGAATGGCTCTATTTAAACTATATAAACTTGTCGGAAATGGCCAATCCAAAATGAGCGAATGGCCCATTGATGAGTTTTAACTGTAGGTCAAATTTTAAAATTAGTTCGGTCTAACAACTAACGGTACTTGGCGCTGCGTGTCGTTAAAATGCCATCAAATACGTTGAACTACTTGAAGTACTGTTTAATTTTGGGTTTATTACTTGCTGTTAACTTGATTAAATAGTTAAGTAAGAAAGAGGCTTGTGAGCAGTGTAAAATCGTTCAGGTTAGACTGTAAACCCAACTTGGAAATATCATATTTTTGCGCTTATTTAACATCTGGCAACACTGCTTAGTTTTCTTATATAATCTGTTAGCCTAGCTTCTTTATATATTGTTAGAGATATTAATAGAAGATATTTGAATACTGCATAAAATCCTTTAAGATTTTTCTAACATCTGGCGACTCTGCTAGCCTTGCCACTATATACATACATTTGTATAAATGTCATGGTTGAATATTTATTGTATAAACCTAATCATCCTAATATATAGATCTTTATTTTCAGAATAAGAAAATCGTTTTGCAGTTCACTTATTAAAAATAATTTTATATCTGGCAACACTGTCTCAATATCTGGCAACACTGCGCAGCCATCTTACGCACATCTCTGACAACTTTGCTAAGTCAGCACTTTAACCCCTTGAGAATTTGAAACGTAGCACCTCCTTTTGGTTAGTGTATCCGCTTACAAACTCTCATCAATTTCTTTGCCTTTGCCATTAACTTTATCCTTGCATTACTTTATCCAAAAATATCATACTCTTACCCTGGCAATGCGCTCGTATGTTATCGACAGAGCTTAGCCCGAAGCATTGCTCAAGTTGTCAGTTAAATTTAACTGCCAAATCTTCATCAAATATTCCGGTTACGCCGCTTTCCCCATAAATATACCTGTCCCACACACAATTTTCGCCCAAGTTGAGTAACTCGAGTAGTTGGCCTAGTGCAGTGTTCACCTATTGATGTTGCCTGGCTAGAAGTCGTGAGCGACATTAGCTGGTTCTGGTTCTGGTTCTTGGCCAGGTTCGAGGCTGGTTGGGGTGCTTGTCTAACTGCCAGTTTAGATTTGTGTCTAGTGACTTTGGCTTGTGGTAAACACTTGAGTTTAATGGTTTGTTGACTGCTTTCCCAGCCTGAGCCGTCGCCGTTTGAGCCGCCGCTGCCCGCTGAAGAGCTGATACGAAAGGAATGAAAAGGAAAGAGGGGAGGTGAGCTAGATCCGTAAGACGTTTTCGTACGAGTATAATAAAATTCTCTTCTATTGCCGTGGCCATAAAAGCTGGCTACGTAAACGAGCATTAAACTGCCATCCACTTCAGCACTCGACTCTCGACTGTTTTATTATTTACTAACTATTTTATTTGATTTGATTTAATTTCGGCAGTTGCCGTCGTTGTTGACTCTGCTGCTTTTTAGCCAGTTTTAAAGGCTTTAAGTCGCATCTGCTCTGCCAGCCAACCACAAAGCCAATTTTTAGTGACAAGCCAAAAGCAGCACAGGATTATCAATGTCTAGTCCTGTTGGGATTTACCAACAAAAAATACAAAATAAAAAAAAACACACACACACAAAAATAAATCTAAGCAATCAAATAAATGCGATGAGAAAGGTTTTTGCAATAGTTATAATGGGTTCTACAAGGCTTATGTGGTTGATGGCAACAGCCATTCAAGCTTACGCTTGGAATAAATGTAAGCTTTCGAGTTAGATAAAGTTATTTTAATAATTAAAAATATTTAATTTAGTATAAATAAATTAAGTTATGTGATTGATTTAAGGTGTATACAAATTTAATAATTTTTAAGGTGAATGGTAAATGAGTTGTAATTCAGGGTTGGTCTTAGCCACAAACTTTAACTGTTATTAACAAATGATTGAATTGATCATTTATAACTATTATCGATGCAGTCTTCGCTAGATAAGTTAGGTATTTAGGCAAGTGAACAACAAAGATCTAGGCTAGAGTTAATATGTACTGTTTATCTTAGTTTGGTTTACTTCAATATAGAGTATAGCTTAAAACTATATCCCATTGAATAATAGTTTTAATTTGTTTTAAAGAATAAGTCGACTTTATTTACAAGAACTTTCGCTTTTTTCGTCTGCTTTTTGCGATGCTTTTGGCATGGTTTTGTAAGGTGCTTTTGGCTATTTGGTTGATTTTGTCGTATTTGCGAGTGGATCAGCTGGCGAATAACACAGCTCAGCCGACTGCTTACACACAGCCAACAAGTCAGTTAGTCAGTCGAGTCGAGTCGAGTCGAGTCCATAATGGTTGGCAGCCATCGAGTTCGAGTCCGAGTCGAGTCCTTTTTGTAGCTGCCGTTAAGCGCTGCTTGAGGGGCTTAAGCGACGCCTTCCCTCCATAAAACTGTCACAATGAAGCACTTGGTGGGCGGAGTGTGTGTGTGTGTGTGTATGTGTGTGTTAGTGTGTGTATGGGTTTGGGTAGCCACAAGCAATTAGCTGTCATGCAGATGGGAAAGGCAGAGAGCCAAACAAAGAAGGAAGCCGCAAATCAAAAGCAGAAAACCAAAAGCAATTGTCAGCCAAATTGGCATTGGCATTGACTGCGTTGAGATTTGATTTATCAACATGTTTCACGTGCGACACAAAAATCGCTGGCATTGTCAGCCCAGCTGGGGACCGGGTGGGGGGTGGCGCTCTGGATCTTCGGGGTAGTTTGTTTGGTAGGAGGGGCGGAGGCGGGGGTGTTTCGAGGCAATCACACAAATACGACGTTTTCGTTTTACGCGTCGCCGCATCGAAATGTGCGTGCCACACACGCACACACACACACACACACACGCACACAACTGGCAACTGAGGCGACTCCGATGGCGTTGGCAGCTAGGGAGCCCAACTGACGCGTTTCCGTCAAGTGCAACAAGCAGAAGATGAGCGCGGGGTGGCTGGAAGGGTGGAAGGGAGCAGGGGTGGTTGGGTGGTGGGAGGTGCTTTCTAGCAGGCAGTCAGCGTGCGTGGGTTTATTAAAATTTTAATATCAACGGGAGAATCGACAAGGCAGCCAAGTAAAAAATGTGTGTGCGGCGCAAAGTTTTCTTCGTTTCTTTTTCATTTTGCCAGGACGAATGTCGACGCACAGGCAATCAACCCCAGCCAAGGAGGCAGCCAAGGAGGCGGCATGCCAATACACAGCTGCTTGAGCGTTGAGCTGGAGCGTTGAGCTGCTTCAATGTGTGCGTAAGAAAATAAGTCATTTTCCCTTAAGGGTACAAATGGCAGCCTTGACTCAGGCGCTGCTGGAAATTCATCGATTGAATACAATACAAATATGTCAACGAGCCGCTTGAGATGTCGATGTCGAAGTTGATGTCGACGACGACGACGACGGCTAAAAAATCTCAGAGAGAAAACTTTCACCGGCAACGCGAAGATGTCGCTTCTTGGGGTTTTTAGCTCATTTCAAAGTTGCCTTTGGGGAGCCAACAGCAATGGGCAGGGATTGGGGCCAGGGCCAGGGCCAGGGGCAAGGGGTTTGTTGGGAATGAAAACTCCCGCTGCTGCCTGCCTGGCATTGCAAAACCAATCAGTCAGCGGAGTAGCTTCTGTCGGGGTGTTGAATTACGGGTATTTTGTGTGAATTGAGTTTGGCATGCCGTAGGGGAACACGTCCCAACTCATAGGAATATGCTTATATAAATATATATATTTTTATACGTATATGTGTATGCGTGTGTGTGTGTGTGTGGAAAAACTTGGCCCACACCTTGCAAATTATTTGCAAACGCATTCCATTTGAGTTACTTAGCAGGCGACAGGAAGCAGGCGCCAAGTGACAACCACCGGCGGCAATCAGCGCGCACCCAACAAAAATAACAAGCAGGATGTGAATAAGAAGAAGCAGAAGAAGAAGAGCACCAGGAAGGGCTGCCAGAAGGAGGAATGGGCAGACTGAGAATTGTTATTTTATGAAATTGCAAACACAATCAAGTTGACAAGCAGCCTTTGTCTTTGTCTTTAGCCTTAGCCTTAGTCTTAGCCTTAGCTTTGTCGCTGCCTTTTACTCCTGCCTTTGTCATGTGAATCCTGACGGGTGAAGGGGCGGGGAGGGGAGGGGTTGCAGGGGACAGCGTCTGACAAATAAATTGCACTAATGGAGCTGTTAACGTTTTTGCTTGCGTAACATAAAAACTAAGCTGAAAGACAAGAATAAGACGATGCTTGTAAAATATATTTGAATTGAGTGCAGGAAACTAGAAAACTGCGCAAGCTGCAAAAACTGCAAAAACTGAACAAAAAGCTCAAACAGAAAGTTGCCGTTGAGTGCGACAGACCGCACAATACCCTGTTTACAGTTTCAGCTAAAAATGTATTGAATAGTTGCGGAAGGAACTGAACTGAGAGTGAAAGGATATTCATTATTTTCTTGGCAACATTTTTGAGAGCGTTGTTTGTTTATTTCATATCTTTTATTTTATTGTCCAATTTTACAGTCCAAAAGCAAAAAATATTTAATTATGTGGATAGTTTAGATAAACGGGCTTTAAGTGCATTCTTTTATATGCTGCTAATGAACATATAATATAATATAAAACTGAACAAAAAGACAAATAGCCAGTTTTATTATTATTTTTGGAAAACATCGCTGCTGTTAATACCGATACATCTCTGTTTTAATTTTTCATTGACCAATATACCCCGTGTCACTTAGTGAGCAGAGCATTAAAATGCCAAAGTACTCGACAACAACTGGTGCACAGAAGACAACAATCCGCTTTGTGCACCAACTTGCAACTTGCAACTTGCGGCATGGTCAAACCATTGTTTTTCGACTGAAAACGCGTGCCTAAGTTTGTGTGTATGTGTGTGTGTGTGTGTGTGTGTGTGTGTGTGTTAGTCTGTCTCTCTCTCTGTCTCTCTCTCTCTCTCTCTCTCTCTCTCTCTCTGTGCGTGTGGGCAGCCAAGTTATTAGATTCATTTTAAGTTGTACGGAAAAGTGCACTTCAAACAGTGCGACTTGAAGACAGATGTGGCAAAGGGAGCTGCTGCTGAAGGGAGACGAAAACTGCGAGTGCGACTGTAGCAAAGTCAGTCAAAGTAAAATTTGTGCGCTGGTTCAGTTGGGTGACTGCCACTGCAGTGGTAAAAAGCAAAAAGCGGCAAAGAGTTCATGAAACGCCCACGAAACACACAGCAGCCAAAACCAAAAAAAAAAATGGAAGAAAAAAAATAAAACGGGGGCTGCTGGCGTTGACAACCCAAAGAAATGATAAGAAAGGGGCAGAGGCAGGGTGGGAGTGGGGTGTAGGGGGGTGTGGAATGGCTGCAAACAGAGACCGCAACACTATAAATGTGGGTAGTTGTTGCCGTCGGCACAAAAGAAACCGCAACATCAGCAAAAAAGCAAAAGGCCTTTGCCGGGTGGGCGTGGCCAAGACTAGGCAATTGCTGCGCCATTCGAGCGGGGTTGGGGGCGCTTTGGTGGCAGCACTTATTTCAAACAATTAACTTGATATTGTAACGGCTTTTGTAAAAAGGGCAATCTTCCCGAGAACCCCCCTCCCCCGCCAGCAGCAGCAGAAACCTCAAGTTAGGTTGGAGGCCAACAGCAGCATGTCGATGTAGTCAAATAACAAAGAAGCAAACGGGCCAAAAAGAACTTGGCAGCATGTGGCCCCAAAAAACCAGAACAATCTTCCGCTAGTTCTGTTAGCAAGCGCATGTGGACACTGTACAGTGTTTACAGGGATGGGGGACGGGGAAGGGGGGTGTCTCTACTTTCGGTGGTGCCAAAAGAAAAACATAATAAAATCAAACCAAGTGAAGCTGCGGCTGCTGCTGTTGCTGTTGCTGCCGTCACACGAAAGTTAAATAAACTGAAAGAAAAACAAAAACTCACGAAAAGCGCTGAGGCGACGCTGTCCACAGCACAACCTCCCCATCCCCCCTCCCACTCTCCGCCACGCATCGCATCCAGTTTCTGTTGTCTCTTGGAATTGCTATCAGTGTTACAGCTGGCGGCTGTCCCTCTGCTGCTTCTACCCCAGTTGCCACGAGCAGCAGCAGCAGCAGCAGCAGCAACAGCAGCAGCAGGCGTCAACTCTTGTGCTACACAAGTTGAACACGAAGTTCATCAACTAGCGCGCCGCTTGGCGACGATGGCTGGTGGCGGAAGGAGGTGCGCTGGAGGTGCCCGCAAATGGCAGCGTCCAAAGCGTTATTATGCTTGTTGTAGTTGTTGTTGCTGTTGCTGCGTGTTTGTTTGCCACCAGAATGAATATTGCCCAAGTTGCCCTGTCCCGCCCCGAAGCTGTTTGGCTTTGGCCTGGCTTTAGCTTCGCCAAGAAGCACACATTCAGCTCCTGGCGACCACCTGTCCTGGCTGCAAGTTTCTTATACTTTTCGGTTTTTTTTTTTTATTTTTTTTTTCGCTTTTGTCTGCTGCTCGTGTTGGTGTTTTCGTTGTTGTTATTGTTGCCGCTGTTGTTTGTTTGTTTTATAAATTTACTTACGCTTATTTGCGCTGGAAATGAGCTGGTCCTGACAATCTTGGCCCCAATGTGCAAAGTCTCTACCAACAAATAAAGAAGAAGGCAAAAAAAAAAAAAAAAATAACAAGGAAATCTTCAACATTCTTTTTTTTTGCATTGACAAACACACGCGGCGTATGCGCAATAATTTACAAAATTATTGTGCCAAATTGTTAACAAACGAGCGACGCAACAGAAAACACAGATTGACAGTGGGAGTGCTTTCTATATGATTAGTTGACAGAGCTAAGAGAGCAAAGAAAAGGAACAAAAAAAAAAAAACGAAACGAAAAAAGAAAAAATAAAATACAAGACGAGCAAAGAAAAATGGAAAAAATAAGCAAGCACAATTGCCAGAAGGAGGCAAATATTTGATGTTTTTCAGGGCGAGGGCACCACTGAACACAACACTGAAGTGCATTAACAATGTGTGTGTAAAGCCAACAACAATAATAATAAACAAATTTTTGGCTTTGGCTGTAACACAGGGGGATTGCATTAAAAAATTAAATTTATATTCCCAGATTAGAATAGACGAAAGCGTTTTAGAGCTAAGCTAATAGAAAAAGGTAATTCAGATTTACGTTGAAGTCTGAAATATGCTTTTCAGTTTGTGGAAATTTCTGAACAATGAAAGCTGCCAAATTATTCATAATGATGAGTACTTGAAATAATTCACTTATTATGATACACGACTTGAGCTAAACATTAAATCAGGATTATTTTAGTTGGTCATGCCATAAATTATATATATTTACGTACTTTTCATAGATTATTGAATTTATATTTATTTTTATATTTTTATTCATATTTTTACGAGCATTGTTGATTCTTCCGCTTAATTTATAGACTGTAACAATTTTTCATTCAATGTGTTATCCATTTTATGACAAATTTATTGCAAGCAAAATATGTTTTTTAATCAGAGCTCTGGTGATTTATTTATATCATATTCTTGAAAATTAAATAATCTAAAAGTGCAATATTACTACGTTATTTTATTTCCCAAAAATATTTTCAATTTTTCCCAAATAATATTCTTGCATATTTGATGACAGCAACTAAATAAAAGCTGCATATTAACTAGTTGGGACTTGCAATCACTGTACAAAATATTCTAGTTATTGTTCCGCATTTATTTGTTGTGTTGGTGCTGCTGTTGTGCGTTGATTACAGCATTTTTTTTTACAGACTTGTCTTGGCTGTGTATGGGCCATAAAAACCTTTACTATGGATCGTTGTTATGCGACGCGACTGTAAACTAAGCACAATTTGTCAATGCTGCAATGCATCAATGTTGCTTTTTTATGATTGTTCGGTCTTTTAATAAACATTTCATGCGATTTTGGTGCCATTTGGTTGCTTTGCTGCTTGCGCAAAATAAAACTTGGCAAAAATTCAGTTGAAATTCTAATTTGATTGCCAGAGCTAAACAGAAATTGCGAACAGTTTTACAGCACTGGTTGTGGCAGTATCTAGCCTGAATCGCCAATCAATGCTCTACATTCCGCCCCCATTCTTTATTTACGCAATGCGCGTTTTGCGATTCCTGGTGGCGACCTGGCCGCGTCCTGCCTCGTCCTGCCACATCCTGCTTGGCCCGTTTTGTGCACAGGAAATGTTAAATGATAATGCGCGGCACGCATAAAATGCAGTTCGCTGCAGTTGCTGTGCCCTGTTGTGTGTGCGTCACACATTACGTATACGTAATGTTTTATTTTTGTTGTTGTTTTTTTTTATTGCGTATACGTAATGCATTTTGATTTCGAACAACACGCAAGGCAGCGCATATTGGGGTTGGGATAACAATTTAAATCGTTGGCGGTCATTTACGTGCACGCCATGCAAAATGCATTCTCCAGCTATGTGGGCGTGTGTGTGTGACTGCGAATGTGTTGTCTACTTTACGGCGCGTGGCCGTTATTTCCGCTTTACGCGCTGCCACTAATAAAAATCGTTTAAAAAACCGCATGACAGCAACAGCAGTAACAACAACCGCAGCAACAGCAACAGCAGCAGCAGCCGCTGCAACGTTAAATAATAACAATCATGTGTAA